>JAEKIV010000038.1:0-101955 GCA_016801325.1 Hypholoma fasciculare
GAAAAGGATTTTGAGACGCGATCAAAATTTTGGTTTCCGACCGAAAACGCGGCTTCGCCAACTATTATGCAAACAGCAATAAATCATGACGTAATACCTATTTCAGAAATCATAATGATCCTTGACTTTTACCTTCGTTGAAGCACAATGGAATCGACACATGCAAGAAAGCGCATCCCCGTATTTATATTTTATATTTGCTCAGTATGTACTATCATAATACTATTTTTAAATTCATTTCCAGTGGAAGCTCCAGCATTCAGGACCTTGTTTTATCGGGCTTGTGGCGGGCACGAGTATTACATACTGGTGTCCATAAATTTTTGAAAAGATCAGCAGACCGAGATGACGGTATATTCCAATTGTCAAATGAAGAGGCCTGTCTATTATACTACTCACTTGCGGAGAGAAGAACCCAAGATTGCGTTATACTTACTTATGCTCGTTTAGTGAAAGAGGGTGCTATTTATTTATAGCAATCAACTCTGAGATCTGGGGCGAAGGTCCGATGAGTTTTTCTGATCGCTAAGTTTCTTTGAAGCGCCAGCCGACATCTTACGTGACTGGCTTATACAAGAGTGAATGTATTACATATAGTCTATCTAGTTTTAATCGATGATCATTCATTTCTAGGGTGATTGGCCCCTCGAAATTTGGGAAGCCAAAACCCGGCGGGCGCCAATTTTAGATATTACGGTGATATCCATTTTTCCAGATACTCGGATCGTCGAATTGACTGCAGTGACTTGAAAAATGCTTTGGCCCTCAGCCGCTGTATTTCATATCCCTGCTTCGCTGTCAGCGCACAATAGGTGTGGCCTGGAACATTATTCAAGTCGCCTGATCGTCCCCACACATTGGCGGTGCACGGACTCCTTGGAACCTATATAAACACTCTGAATTCTTTGCACCATAGCACCAACAAGCTAGCCCATCGAATCAACTCAGCAGCGAAAAGTGAGTGTATTCCAAAAACATGGTGTCTACTACGTAACTGAACGTTCTCTGCGATAGACCATGAGCCACCTTGCCGGAACCTGGTACAACGAACTCGGCTCGAAGATGGACTTGATCGTGGACCCAAACGGCGGCCTCAGCGGGACCTACTACTCTGCGGTTGGAAAGGCTGAGTACACTTACGACCTCGCTGGACGGTATGATGCCCAACCACCTCCGAACGAGGGTACCACCCTCGCCTGGACAGTGACATTTCGCAACAGTACCCTCAATGCGCATTCCACCACCGGCTGGAGTGGTCAATTCTTCGCAAACCCCGAAAGAATCCTTACGCACTGGCTGTTGACTCGAAGCACCACAACGGAAGATGTCTGGAATTCAACCAACTTAGGAACCGACACGTTCACGCGCGAGGAGCCCAGCGCGGCTGATATTGAGAAGGCCAAAGCGCACAGAGTCGGACATCCGCATCACGAGCATCTTGTTGCGTTGCGCGCGAAGCTCGTTTGAATAGCAGAGTTGAGAGGCAGATTGGCGCTGCGCGATGGATGACCAAATGTTCATGCAGATAAGATAGTAAAAGGGAAAAAAAAAGATGTATTGTATCGATAGGCAAAGTCACGGTGTATGAACAGCCGTTTTTGAATTCTACATATTTCTTGCCGCCACCTCTCTCGCAGTGATCCACTTGAAACCAATACTATCTCATCTATACGGGTACGACACACCCAAAAAGCTCTTCACACATGTCCGGATCCAATTTTACATCTAAATTAATGCAGAGTACGTCGTCCGTAGACGCGCTCCTTTCTGCACGGCTAGGTTGCGAATGACTGTCAGTCTTCGATGTGACGGTACTCACCGGCTGCGCCGTCCTGAGTTGGCTGCCTGCCGAGGGGTAAGTACTGCCTGCGCACCGTGTACGTCGACCACTGGGATTTTGCCGCTACCGACGTTCACCGCATCCGCCTAGTACTTTACTTTCGCGCTTTCGTGTGTTTCTGTCGCTCCTGAGTCCTCCCCGCTGATGGCTCCAAGGTGGCGACGCCTGGCAGCAGCGTTCGTTTGGCGCGCTCCAGGACACCTCCAATGCGGCGTTCCTCAGGCGCTCTGAATAGGTGCACTTCGGCTTCCTGCGCACATGGATAACCTAGTAGCGCGCTACATATCGAGAAGTTGAAATTGAACGAGATCCGCGCGCCGTGCTGGGCGTGCTGGGCGCGCTCCAAACTGTGCGCGTCCTCGTGCCCTCGTGCCTCTCTACTGCGATCCTCGGCGACATCCTGACCCCCTGCTTGGCATGAAATACCACATCTGGCTGCATTCTGCACGCCAATTGCGACCCCATGACTTACAAACTGTGTACGACGCGCGCCTGCATCCAAACGTTTCCGCCAAATTGTCGGGCATTGACTAAGTTTTCATATCAATACCGGAAAAGCTGAATCGCCGAAAAGCCAAAAAGGAAAGGCCAAGGAGGTATTCAAGTTGTCTGGTGTTCTCGCGGTGTCCCTAATTCGTAATACATGACATCCGTTCGGATGTTCCCTTTACGGCTTCACCTAATTTAGGACGTAATGCCTATTTTAGGATTCATATATTCATAATTGACCTCGCAGTACTTGGTACCATTGATATACACTCGAACCGATGAGCGCAAGCAAAGGTATCCCCGTAGGTATTACTTTGAATTACAGCCTAAAGCTTGATGTCAAACGCACGCCCATGTCAGCCTTCATTTTATTCAAGCGCGCATCCCGGGTGAAGTTCGCATCTACGCTTAATTACAAATAGAGCGAGTAGCACTGGACCGGGGTGATAATATGATCCTATTTTCACAAGATGGGGGCTGTCTATTTTACCATCGACTTACGAATAGAAGGCCATGCTAAGCATGAAGGTAAAACTGAGGGCGCCAACTTCAGAAGCTGTCCTCGAACAAAATTTCGGAAATTCAACTCGAGGATTTATTACTGACTCTGGTGACTTGAAAAATATATTCTGGATATTTATCTAGAAAGTCAGGAAGCGCAGAGTCGTGAATAAAAAATCAGAGGATATTGTTGCTCTGTATCCCAAGCCGGTTCGAACGGCGGAGTAAAGGTGGAGTAAGGAAGTAAAGCAAGAGTAAATGAGCGGGTAGTCGTATAGATAACAGAAACTTGGGAAGCTGAAAATTTTATCGCAAACGCTTTCAAAACGTCGTATTAAACTCTCGATTCCTTTTTTTGCGTCGTGGGTTTCGCTTGGATTTTGGGCAGGACAAGTGCAGGATGCCCTCAAGACGCAGCCGGGCCGGCTATCCAAATCTACACGTGACGGTAGCACCTTGACGTGGACGCCAACGCGGCGACAACTTACACCTTTACACCCACACTCTCCCCCGACTCGGTGACTTCTTAAGGTCCACGCGCCCGTCATGCGCACCTGGTCGTTTCTGGGAGTCATAACTCTGCTTCTTGCCCAGGAATCCAGGGCTTTCAAGGCACACGACTTCAAAACATGCTCGCAGTCTGGGTTCTGCAGACGTGGACGCGACCTGTCAGCGCGGGCTAAAGAGGCAAAATCCTGGACATCGCCATACTCTGTGAATCCGTCGTCCATTAGTATTTCCTCGAATCAAGCGATCTTTACCGCCGCCGTCAAGTCATCTTTATACCCCGAGGTCAACTTCGGCCTCGAAGTCCGTGTTCAGGAGGATGGCGTCGCTAGAGTCCGGATGGATGAGGTTGGTGGGCTTAGAAAGCGCTACGACGAGGCGGCTGGGTGGGCCTTGATTGAAGAACCCACGATCAGCACAGACATTAAATGGACGGCCAGCAAGAAGGATATCCGCGCGGTTTATGGGGAGAAGAAAGACATTGAGGTTGTTGTTGCATTCGAGCCCCTGCGCGTCTCGCTTCTTCGTGGTGGAAAAGAGCAAATAGTGCTCAACGGTCAAGGGCTTTTGCATATGGAGCACTTCCGTAACAAGGTTGAGGCTGCCACAGCTACGGAGGAACCTGAGCCAGAGGGTGTAGAGTCACCAGAAGGTGTCGAGGCGCCCGAGGCCGAAGAGCAAGTAGCCCTTGAAGTCCCCAATCCGCGTGCATGGTTTGAGGGACAGGAAGAGGATGCCTTCTGGGAAGAAACCTTTGGATCCTGGACCGATTCCAAGCCAAAGGGTATGATTAATTAAACATCTGCTTTAAAAAGTATGCTAATGCTCTGTCATCTTCAAAGGCCCCGAATCCCTTTCCCTCGACATCAACTTCCCTAACCATGGCACAGTCTACGGTATCCCCCAGCATGCCACGCGGCTTGCTCTTCCCACCACCAAGGGTGATGAGTCCACATTCACCGACCCTTACCGCCTCTATAACAGCGACGTATTCGAATACCTTGCTTCTTCCCCTGTTTCGCTCTATGGTTCGATTCCGCTGATGCACGCGCACTCTACTGAATCGACCGTGGCCGTATTTCACCTCGTGGGTTCAGAAACATGGATCGACGTATCCCATGCGTCGGAAAAGTCAACGGAAACTCACTGGGTCTCTGAATCCGGTATCCTCGACACCTTCCTACTCCCCGGTCCTACCGCGGAGGATGTTTTCAAGCAATATGCGCGCCTCACCGGAACACCCGTCATGCCCACCCAGTGGAGCTTGGGGTACCATCAATGTCGTTGGAATTACGTTAGCTCTGACGATGTGCGGACAGTTCAGAAGCGGTTCGACGAGGAAGATATGCCCGTCGACGTCTTCTGGCTCGATATCGAATACGCAGAGGGCCACAAGTATTTCATGTGGAACGATAAAACTTTCCCCGACCCCGTGGAGATGACGAACGATGTTGCGGCCAATGGACGCAAGGTGAGTTGTAGCTTTTTTTCGAACACTGGTTGGCTTATTTACTCTTGTGTGTAGATGGTTGTAATCGTCGATCCTCATTTGAAGCGCGAGGATAATTACCCCGCATTCAAGCAGGCGTCCGAGCTTAATATCCTTGTCAAACCCAAGTCGGGTGAAGGAGAATACGAGGGCTGGTGCTGGCCAGGCAGCAGCTCGTGGACGGATTTCTTCAATCCGGCGTCTTGGGACTGGTGGAAATCGATGTTCAAGACTCAGGCTGGCGAGAAGTGGTCGTGGACAAAAAGTACAACTAACGTTCACATTTGGAACGACATGAACGAGGTAAGGTGCAATTCATCGCCTTCTCTCATCTTTACTTATATTTTATCTAGCCCTCTGTCTTTAACGGTCCTGAAATTACCATGCCGAAAGACAACATCCACCATGGTGGCTGGGAACATCGTGATATCCATAACATCAATGGAATGCTCTTCGTAGGTCTATTTAATGTCTCCCTAGTATCGATTCTTAACGTGGGACTGTAGTCGAATTTGACGTATCAAGCTGTAGCCGAGCGCACCGACCCACCAACCAGGCCCTTCGTCCTTACCCGTGCGTTCTTCGCTGGTTCACAGCGCTTTGGCGCTATGTGGACTGGAGACAACCTTGGCACCTGGGAGCACATGGCCGTTGGTGTGAAGATGGTCCTCGCAAACGGATTAGGTGGCCTGAGCTTTGCTGGATGTGAGTATCACTTACTCGGACTCCCTTCTATAAATCTCACTCTGCATTTAAGCCGACGTTGGAGGATTCTTCGGGAACCCCGAGCCGGAGATGCTCGTGCGTTGGTACCAGGTCGGCGCGTTCGCGCCCTTCTTCCGCGCTCATGCACACATCGACACAAAGCGCCGTGAGCCGTTCCTCCTCGACGCCCCGTACAAAGGTATCGTCAAGGACATCCTGCGTCTGCGGTACACCCTGCTCCCCATGTGGTACACCGCGTTCCGCGAGACGAGTGTCACGGGCATGCCCATTCTGCGGCCCCAATTCGTCATGTTCCCCAAGGACAAGGCTGGGTTCGAGATCGACGACCAGTACTACATCGGATCGTCCGGCCTCCTGGTCAAGCCAGTCACAGCGAAAGACGCGCGGGAGGCGAAGGTCTACCTTGCTGAAGATCAGGTACGTCGAGGCCTGCATCCCCACCCATGTGCGTATATCTACTCATAATCACAACTAGGTCTACTACGATTACTTCACCAACTACGCGTACCGTGGAGCCACGAAGGGCAAAGAGATCACTGTGGCTGCGGCGCTCGACCAGATCCCTCTCTTCCTGCGTGGCGGGTCCGTCCTCGCCACGCGCGAGCGCCCACGTCGTTCCTCCCCGCTCATGAAGCATGACCCCTTCACGCTCCGCGTCGCACTGAGCAAGTCAGGCAGCGCGCGCGGCGAGCTCTATCTCGACGACGGCGAGACGTACGACCACCAGAAGGGGCACTTCGTGTGGCGCGCGTTCGTCGCGGAGCGCACCGGCAGGAAGGGGCTGCGGCTGCACAGCGCAGACCTCGGTGCAGCGCGCCCTGCGGAGGCGGTGGACGGCGCGGCGCTCGCGGTGTACGACCCGGCGAACGCGTTCGCGGCGGGTATTGCGCAGGTGCGCGTGGAGAAGATCGTCGTGGTGGGCCTTGCGAGCAAGCCGAGCAGCGTGAAGGTCGAGGGTGGGGCGGAGCTTGTGTGGGAGTACACCCCCGGTGTGGCGTCGAACGACAAGAAAGAAGGAGCAGCTAGCATCTTGACCATCAAGGACCCGAAGGTGTTGATCCACAAGGATTGGGCTATTGTCATCCAGTAGATCGGATTTTGTAGCTTGGGAGTTATTTAAATAATCAAGAAATAGGAGGATAGATCTGCCAAAATTCAGAGCGATGCGAGGCTTGATTTGTGTATCGGTATAGTACAAGTTTAACTCGTCAACTTGAACAACCCAGGTAGACTAGCCATTTCTGCGATAAGGGTGTCCATCAAAAGTTGCCGAAGTCTTCGCTCTACTGAATCTCAGATCGGATTTTACAAGGTTCATGGATTGCATTGTGCTGCAACAAATATAACTACTAGAGAACGAGACAATAGGCCAAGGTGGTAAACCAAGTGTTGAACAATAAAATGAGCCAGTGAGCAACCGTGGATCGGTGAGTGGGGTGATGGCAGAGCTGACAGGAACAGTGCGACAAGAAAAAAGTGCTACTAATAGGGATGCTTCGCAGTATGCCATATGGGATGCAGACGACGGCGTGTTGCCGCATATATACTCACACATGTATGTATGTGTCAAAAAGGTAATAAAGGAAGGAAGGTCCATGAGGCCCAGAAGAGAAGGACATGCAAGGGTTAGTGGGCAACACAGGCAAGCGTGTGTTAATACATAATTTCATGGAAGTGCGCAGGGGCGAGAAATAAGAACGGCAGGAGAGCAGCGTGCATACTTAATAAAAAAAGGAGAACCAAGTTCACCATAGCGGCGAGTGCTTTGCGCGAAAGGCAGCGCCCGCGTTGGTTGCAGGGGTCAGCGGCGCTCCGAGCGGCGGCGGCATTGCGTACTGCATCGTGGCGGCGGCCTGCGGCGCGATATGCGGCGCATGCATGGGCAGCGCGAGGTGGTACGCGGGCACCTGCATGAACCCCGTGTACGGCAGCGGCATGTTGACGGCGGAGTACGCGGGGAAGAAGTAGGGCCCGGGCAGCATCTGCGCGGGAAGCATGTGGGGAAGCGCGCCGGCGCCGGCGTGGGCGTGCGGCGCATATCCAGGGACGGACGGCGCGAACTGCGCGTGCTGCTGCGAGTGCTGCTGCGAGTGTGAGTGCGTGTGCGTGTGGGGGTGTGGATGCGGTGCGGACAACGACGGCGTGCGAGGCGCGTGGTTGGCCGATTTCTTCCTGCTATGCGCGGTATTGGCATTCTGCGCGGGCGACGCCTTGGCCTTCTTCTGCGGGTCGGCCGCCGGCGGCTGCGCGCTGCTCTCGATCCAGCCGTCCGGTGCTGCACTGAAGAGCGGGGGCGACGGCGACGGCGACGACGCTGCATTTTGTGGAGGCGGCTCCGCCGTCATTTCCTTGGCGTTTTCCGGAGTGAGCGAATCCGTCCGCCGCCGTGTGAGAGCGAACAGCAGCTCGCGCGCGCGCTTGCTCTTGTGGTTCGGCGAGGCGAGATTGGGCTGGGAGATGTCGATCCAGCCGTCGTCCTCCTCGCACGGCGATGAGATTCGGGACAGGCGATCGCCGCCGTCTTCCGAGACGCTGAGACGCGGTGCGAGGAACTTGGCCTCGTCGCCGATTGGGCTGGGGCTGTGGCTGCCGTACTTTGGCAATGGTTGAGCCTGTGAAGACGCCTCGTCTGACGGTGCCATTCGGGAGCGTAGGCGGTCGACGATCTCGCGAGTCCGTGATTTGCGCGCACGGTTTCGGAGGGGCGGCTCTTGCATGAACGGGGGCAACAGGCTGCTCCCCGCCTCTGGACTAGCGGCATCACTGAAAAATGTCTGATCGTCCTTTTTCCCTCTGGCCGCGGGGTTGAGCGAGTTGAGCGTTGGAAACGTAAAATTGGAGAACGATTCGATGGCAGGCTTTGGCTTGTCCTCGACCGTCGGGAAATGGATCGGCTCGTCGTTTAGTTGAGAGCAGAATGTGGGCACGAAAGAGGATGCCGCCGCATTAAGGGATCGTGTTGGCGACATATTGTAGTGTATGCTTCCAGACGGTGAGACGTCCTTGATCTCGACTTCGGTGAACGAAGTTTTCGGCTTCGGCGTCGATGGTACACCAATAGAGTCGATCGAGCTCAAACTTGAAAATGCCGACGTCGATCGGTGCAGCTCGCCGCTGGAGGAGAGGGACGAGCTATCGGCGTCATCGAATGCAGGTCCATTCATCAAGTCGTCCAGCTGCTCGTCCCATTTCTTTTTCACCGCCACAAGCTCCTTTTCGTCCACCGCCAGACTCAGATCGACCACCCGCGTCTGCTCCGGCTGGAGATCTGCCAGCGCAGTGAAATAGAACCCGACGTTCCGCTCGTATGCCACAACTGCATCCAAGGCGGTCTGCGCCCCGACCAGCTCCACATTGACCGAGTTATTTTCGTCGCATGGGCTATGTTCTTTTTCCATCGCCGGGGTCGGTCTGGCGGTTGGGCCACAGAAAAGAGGGCCCTGGAAGCTCTTTTGTTGTGCCTTCGTGGCAGATCTGGAGACGTACGACCATGGTACATCCCAAAAGGACGTCCTCCACCAGTCTCCTCCGATAATCTCCCAATCATCCTCCTGTGCAGCATATGGGCCGCGGCGAAAAGACATGAACTGCGCTGTATGTCCTTAGTCGTATCTGGAACAAAGACCCGTAAAGATTTGCAGCGGGAACCCCGACGGCCAACAGCTTACGAAGTGTGCACCAAGAACGACGAGGCGCTGCTTGGTGGGACCTTCACAGAGGACTTTTATTGTATGAGGAAGTGGTCAAGAGAGAAAACCGATAGGTGATACGTGAATCTACAGCATGTGTTCGGTGGTGACAAGAAAGGACAAAAAGTGGGCACGTTCATTTTACAAGTCACGTTGCGCAAACTCCTCTTTCCTTTCAACTACAACATATTCATAACTCTAGATCAGCTTGTAGTACCGAGATATCACATCCGGCTGCACTCCGCTATCAGCATCCCATCGCGGAATGGGGGCACGTTTGGGGGCTCCCCTCGCAGCCCCGTGCTTTTTGGGGCGCGGAACGAGTCCGACACCAGGCGGCGCGGGGGCTTCATTTTCGTCGCGTTCAGCTGCGCATCTCACACCTGCTTTACCCGATTCTCTGGCGTATCCGCTATTTTCGACGACATCGTGCGAGCGGCCTTCCGGTATCACCGCTTCACCTCCGAGGTTCTTCACGTTGGCCAGCTGCTTTGTGGGCGCCACGACGACATTCGCCGAGGACATGCAGGCCTTGCTTGACGCAGTCGTGTCTGTCGAGCTATGCAGAGCTTCTTCTTCCAGCGACTGCTTCCAATTCGCGACCAGTGACGCGAATGACATATCTGCAGCGTTGATCCGTCCTTTAGATAGCGACGGTGCTTTGATCTTGTAGGTGAATCCCCCGCGACGCTGATCTCAACTATCAGTTTCACAGGCAGAAAACGCTGACGGAATCTGACAAACCCTGATGCTGCCGTACCTTGACGCCATATGTTCCTGTGGCATGCTGCAATCCCTTTCCTGATACGATGCCACTTTCTGGGGCGAGATGGTGGATGGCGGCGGCGGGACGAAGTCGATGTTGGACAGAGAAATGTCCCCAAACGCCTCTAGTGTGTACTCATCGTCTTCAATTGATGGTGTCGAGATCCTTTCCTGCAGGATCTCAGTCTCTTCCAGAATTTGCCCACTCTTCGTTTCCTGCACTGCAGGCTGTGGCACGACCTTCTCGTTCTCTGGCTCGCGTAGGATGTTGGACATAGTGAGCTGATTGATTGTAAGTGCAGACTGCCCAAAATTTAATCAGTTTCTGATGTTTGAACGATATGGAGATTGTCTTACAGAGTTCGATAGTAAGTTCGGTTATAAAATCAGTGGCGGTAAGAAGGTTGGGTCGCGTCTTGTAATTTTTTGAATTTATATTTTCATTTCAGTGGCATAGGTGGCACTGGCGAACAAAGAGGAGGGCCAGCGAAGGTCAAACGAAGGTGTGAGTGAAAGGAGCAAAGCGTCTCATGGCTGTGACGGTCGATCGAGGCCTGTCTCGAAAAATGGCTGGGCGGCCCGATGGCCCCCGCACCCCCCGCACGACGTCATCATGATCGTAGAGACTCTTTTGTACACAAACTCTACAACATCTTTCGTTACGGACATTCGACATACAAACGCGCGAAGGATTTCCTGGACCTCCGCCAAATAACATCATCCATTCAACGCCTGGCCGATCTGCAATACAGTCCCGCCAAGCACTACTTCGTGATTGCATACCGCGTCAACCACAGCACTTTCCTCGAAAACGGCACCGCTCGTGTTGAAGAAATGCCCCAATTGAGCAAGCGTGGTCGTGTTCGGGTCGTATAATGGCCATCCGAAGCTTGGCAATCCGCCTGTGGGGTCGCGGACAAATGCCACCCAGGCACTTTGCACGTACTTGGAGAGCGTAATTTGGTCGGCCGTTGGGGGCAGGCCGCCGTCGACGACCGTGTTGTTGTACGTGCCGAATATCATCGGGAGCTCCGCGGAATGATACGCGCGCATATCCGGACGGGCGGAAATACTCCGGAAGACGCCCTCATACTGGAATCGGAACGCCGGTATACCCATCTTCAGTCTCTGTGCCGCAGAAACACTTGCCGGGCATGTACCCACGAACTTTTTTATGTGGTGAGTTAGCCCGATGTTTGTCGGGAGACCAGGTATTACAAACTCACCGCAGACGAAGCGTCCGAGTATATTTCCATCAAAGTGGGAACCATGACCCCTGTGGTAGTCATCTGGCGCGCGACTAGGAAAATGTCCTCTTCATGAGCTGTCGATCCCACCAGGAGCGGGACACGAAGGAAGTTCCCGATGTCAGCACGGGCTTGGAAATTGTCAAAGATGGTCACGTCTGCGCAAAGGAGGAGTTCAATTTATCAGTGAGCACCAACAGAGCAAGCGAAACGCGACAGACTGTCCGACACTAGGTTAAATGCAGCGCCAGAGCTCATAACTGCCTGCTGGAGAATCGGCGCAGATATCGTTCGCATGCATTTCATCTGCTGCGTTGTTCCGTCTATGCGTCGGTGCTTAGTCAGATTCTCGTCCTCTGTCTAGTGAAGTCGAAAGCTCGCCTTTTCCACAGCCTATAGCGGATGCAACTGTAGTCCAATCTGTGTGGTCGCTAGCGTTGGGCGAAATCGTGGGTCTTGAGCTATTCACCGCCGCGGCAATGCTAAAACGGGACTTAGAATCACAGCCCACTGCATATGGAAAGGAAATACCTACCTTCCGGATTGTTCGATAATACCTATTCCGCATCAATCTCATGGTAATATTGGAGGTAGGGTGTACAAGACATACCCTTGACGATGGAATCCCTTGGGTGTGCAAACGTGTATGCATCGACAGCTGTGGCACCGGCGCTCTGCCCACCAATGGTGATTCGATTCGGGTCCCCTCCGAAATTGGCGATGTTGTCGTGGACCCAGTTGATGGCCGCGTGGATGTCCAGGAGCCCGAAGTTGACGTTGATCTTCTCGCTGTACTGCGGTGGGTTGGGCTGTCCGAATATGTTGAGCCGGTAATTCATCGTCACCACAATAATGTCGTCGTTGTCGCGGACCATGTTGGTGCCTTCGAAGACGGGTATACCGCTCTGCAGGTATGTAAGTAGTGCATATTATTTTTCTACATAAGATGACACTTACAGTGCCAAATACGAACCCCCCGCCATGGATCCAAATCAACACAGCTGTGTCCTGCTTCCTGTCTTTGCTAGGCGCCCATATATTGACAGCTAAGCAATCTTCGCTAGAAGGGACGTCGGTACCCCCGTTGCCATTGAGTGTCAGGTACCTGGCATTGGCCGGAGCGAGATTCTGCAGGCACCCATCGGCGTATTTCGTGGCTTTCAGGACAGTTTTCCGTGGAAGCGGGATCTGCGGCGGCTGCCACCGATTTTCCGTCGCATATGGAATCCCCAGGAACTGGCGCACAGTTGGCGCGCTCAGAGTGCCGGTGACCCTGCCTTGCCCGGTGGGGACGGTCAGTCCCGGGTCTTGCGCGACTTGACTGCCGAGGATGATAGAAAATATGCTCAGGATTATCTGCCTCATTTTCGTTTTTGGACCATGCGATTGGAGAAGGAGGCCCTTTAAATAAATGGCTTGGGGCTAGGTGGGAAAGGGTCATGGCATTATAGGTATCAGTCTGTATGGTCAGATTCGGCACTCGGGCAGTGCTTCTTTTATTTTAGAGCTCAGTGGTTCGAGATGGAAGAATCGACATGGGCGATTTCTACCGTGAATCTAGTCGGTCACCTTGAAAAGATAGTAGAAAAGATCCACTTACAACTTCGTAATTATGTGGGTACAGCGAATATAGTCGGCTGACTTGGGTGCTTTGCCAGCATATAATCGTACTTATAAAATCAATAGCCTTGCCTATGGTGGTGCACCACTTTGAAGGATGGCAAATATTGTAAACTCATGTGAATCGTTGGTGAATTGTGTCCTCGAAAAGGGTCTACACTTCTGATATGAGAACGAGAATTAGATACAAATAGGATGCTTTTGCGCCACACTTACGTGTGCTTAGCAGGAAGTGGAAGGCTCGGACGACTTGCATCCTAAGCTTCGTTGATCCATCAGCGCTTCAGCGCTTCAGCTTCAACGTGTTCAACTTGCATACAAACTTGTCCGGCAAGCGGCTTTCAAATTTCGTTCTCCGCTCAAATATAGTTTCTCGAACTCTCAGCTACTCTTCATTGAACTTGTTGGCTATCTCTTTAGTCTCTACTAGCAATCTACGACATGATGGAAGCAATGTTCATCGAACTTCCCAGCGAATTTATCCATCCAAAAGCGCCCCAGTTTGCACTACAATCCCACCAAGTACGTCTGGATGACTACAAACCGCATCAATCAAGGCACTTTGTCCAAAAACGACCCCGCTGGTGTTGAAGAAGTTTCCCAGTTGCGCGAGAGTAGCGGTGGATGGATTGTACATCGGCCACCCAACGCTTGGAAGACCCCTCATGGGGTCGCGGGCGAAGGCTACCCAGGCAGCTTGCATATACTTGGAGAGCGCAACCTGGTCCGCCGTCGCTGGGACAATGGCTCCGTTGATGACCGTTCCATTGTACGTGCCAAATATCATCGGGATTTCTGAAGAATGGTATGCGCGCAGATCTGGACGAGTCGAGAGACTCCGGAAGATGCCCTGATACTGGTATCGGAATGTCGGCACATTGGCATTCAATCTGAGCATTGCAGTGCGGTTGGATGGACATGTGCTGACGAACTTTTTGTTGCGGTGCGTCATTTAGCGGCTCATCGTACAAAAATGTCGAATGTACTCACCCCTGTCGCAGCGTCGGAGTATATTTCCGTTATAATGGGGATGGTATACCCTATACCCGTTGTGCTTAACTGACGGGCAACGACAAAAATATCCTCCTCATGCGCCGTCGAACCCACTAAAAGAGGGACACGAAGAAAATTGCCGTTGGCGGCGAGAGTCGGGGTATCGGCCAGGATTGTTGTGTCTGGAGCCTAATTTAACAACGAACTCTTGGACCGCAGACGAAACAACGTACTGTCTATCACCAGGTTGAAGGCGGCGCCAGTATTGATGACTGCTTGCTCAAGAGTCTGTGCAGACATCTTCTGCATACACTCAAACTGTTTTGCGGTTGCAGCTGCAACGATATACACGCGAAGTCAACGCGAAGTTATTGAATTATCTCTCATTTTGAAATTAAAATATGCCTACCAGTTCCACACCCTACAGCAGAAGCAACTGTATTCCAATCTGTAAAGTTGTTAGGTGTGCTGGTTAGGACTATCCCGGTCGCGGTTCCAGATACGCTGAAGACATTTTTCAGCGGCCAATCGTTGGTATATGAATTATAGGCGACATACCTGCCTGACTGCTCAATAACACCTGCATCGAAAAGCGATCAGAACAAAATATCTCGCCCACTATGAGAGCATACCTTTCACAATGGTGTCATTCGGATGGGAAAAAGTATACGCATCAACAGCGATACCACCTGCACTCTGGCCAGATATTGTGATTCGGTTAGGATCGCCCCCGAAATTAGCTATGTTCGCATGAACCCATTGGATAGCCGCCTCGACGTCCATGAGTCCGAAGTTGACATTCTTTTGGGCGCTTAATTGCGGTACGTTTGGCTGTCCGAATATATTGAGTCGATAGTTGAATGTCACCAAAGTGATGTCATCGTTATCGCAGACCATATTGGTACCATTGAACACCGGTACGCCGCTCTATTTCACGTTAAATTGTGTTTAACTAAAATGCTGCTGAAAGAGTACTCACAGTTCCGAATACAAAAGCCCCGCCGTATACCCATATGAGTACAGCTGTGGCCTGCTTTCTTTTGGTGCTCGGGGCCCAGATATTGACAGACAAGCAGTCTTCGCCCGAGGGCACATTGATTCCTCCGTTGCCATTGAGCATGAGGTACTCTGCATTGTTTGGAGAAAGGTTCTGAAGACACCCATTAGAGAAACTGGTGGCTTGGAAGGTGTTTAGCCTGAGGGGAGGTAGTTGGGGCGCCTCCCATCGTTGCGCCGTTGCAAAAGGAATCCCCAGAAACTGGCGCACGGTGGGCAAGACCTGTGTCCCAGCCACGGCACCTTGTTGGGTGAGGACTATCAAGTCTGCGTCTTGTGCTGCATGGGTGACTGCGAGGATGGCGAAAATGCTCACGAGGTTTCGCATCTTGGATTTCGAGTTGTGATAATTTGCTGAGCGGGGTAGGGCTTTTATATGCATGGCGCCTCAGGCCTCAGAGATCAAGATCAGTGGTAATTGAGATAGGTATGCAAGGTCTACCGCAGCTGCTAGCACTTTCTGAAAGCAAATGCGTACCTGGTTCGGGTGACTTGAGGTAAACGGATGGATGACCCTTGAATACGACCCGATACCTCTGCGTGCCTAGCCTAGAATCCAATGAGAACCAGTCAGCCGACTAATTTCAGTATGCACTAATTTCTATGTGTAAGGTATGTGCTGTTGCATTATATCGAAGGCACAAGAATACTAGGCTTTAGAGACTGCATATCATAAATTTTCGTTATTTCGGCTTTAGTAATGACGCTAAAAACCAAAAAAAAAATATCTTGCACATGCCAGTACCTCGAGATTTCAATTTGAACGCAGTCTGAATGCTGTCTACTTATGATTAGTAGCTTGGACAGATAAATGAAATGCAAGCATTACTCCGAATTTTGGCAGGTGTTTTGTATAGACATGTCAGTGGTGTGACTGATATCAGATGTGGCCGGGTGGAATTCATTCTACACCACGATGGTGGTCAGCAGCCTGCTAAAGATCGAGGATGTCTTCGTCCGATGACCACTGGCAGGGCGGCGATCATCACCACACTCGTTAAAAAATGTTCAAATTAAGACCCCGCAGGCCTATGTATCCCTTTGAAACCATTTCCCGACTCTGTGAACTTGTAATTAGTTTATGCGCTGATGAACCCGCGCTCAGGCTCTCGCCAAGCTCTCGCCGACCACGAATTTCGACGAAGGCAATATTCCCGCGCCTCTCACCGCATTCCCACGAATCGCCGACGCATTTCCCGCCTTTTTCTCAACTTTCTCTCCATTTTACAACATTTCTACATTGCACAATTAGTCCGCTAACATAATCTGTAGTCAAACTCCAAGAGCGAAATATTTTTGCGTTGTTATAGTGAGGCGCCTGCACACGGTAGCGCATAGGCTCATTTGTTTGTTGAAGATATTTCTTGGATATTTCTCTTACAACCGAGTGGATATAAAAGAATATGGCGTCCTTACTATCATGCACATATATTTTTGACCGGATACATAAATCCTTAAACACTTTCATCCAGGTAATAGAGGTCCCACCTGAGCGATAATTGCACCAAGGACGTCCTGGTTGTTGCACGCCGCATCAATCAGTGAACTCTCTCCGAAAACAACCCCGCTTGTATTGAAGAAGTTCCCCAATTGGGCAATCGTGGCGGCTTGAGGATCGTACAATGGCCACCCAAATTCTGGTAAGCCTCCCGAGGGGTTACGTGCGAAGGCCACCCAGGCCCCCTGCACATATTTGGAGAGTAAAATTTGGTCAGCCGTTGCGGGCAGACTGGTTCCGTTGATGATGGTGCCATTGTACGTTCCGAACACCATTGGGATCTCCGAGGAGTGATAGGCCCGTAGATCCGGACGGGTAGAAAGACTTCGGAACACCCCTTGGTATTGATAACGGAACGTTGGCACGCTCACATTCAGTCTGTGTGTCGCTGTGAGGCTCGCGGGACATGTGCCAATAAACTTATTGTGCCACTATGTTAGTTTACTCATTAACTCGTATTGCATACTGCAGATACTCACCTCAGATAGGGCATCGGAAAATATCTCAGTCAGAACGGGAATGGTAGTGCCGCTGGCAACTAGCTGTTGCGCGACCAAGAAAATATCATCTTCGTTCGCTGTTGATCCCAGTAAGAGCGGTACCCGAAGAAATTCGCCATTGGCAGCACGGGTCTGGGTATCAGCAAATATGGTGGTATCTGTCGATTTGTATATTATCGCGTGAGCAAATCTAAGAGGTAAATGATGTACTGTCGGTTATGAGAGAGAAAGTGGCACCAGTGCTAATAACTGCTTGTTCGAGAGTCATTGCAGGTACTTTTTGCATGCACGTAAACTGCTGCGGCGTTGCAGCTACGGCGAATGTCAGTGAATAGCTGTTATACGACAAGAAAAACCTACCACTTCCACAGCCAACAGCAGCAGAAACTGCGTTCCAATCGGTATGGTTTCCAGGCGTCCCAGTAAGCTCTACTCCCGTTGGAGTCCCGGATATGCTAAATGCCAAATTAATCTTCTCGTCTAACATGCGTAGTCAACTATTTAGTAATATGCGTACCTTCCAGATTGCTCAATCACCCCTAATTCGTGGTTTAGAACATCAACAGGACGTAGTTACAAAAAGATAGATGCCTTTGACAATGGTATCATGCGGGTGTGTAAACGTGTACGCATCAACCGCTGCACCACCTGCACTTTGACCAAATATCGTAATTCGATTAGGATCTCCTCCAAAATTGGCAATATTTGCGTGAACCCATTGGATAGCTGCCTCGACATCTAAGAGCCCAAAGTTGACGTTCTCCTTGTCGCTGAATTGTGGAGGATTGGGCTGCCCAAATATATTGAGGCGGTAGTTTATCGTCACCAATGTAATGTCGTCGTTATCGCGAACCATATTCGTGCCGTTGAAAACAGGTATTCCGCTCTGTTTCTTTGAATATGACATTCAGAAGATAAAAAATATATGACTTACAGTCCCAAAGACGAATCCACCACCATAAATCCACACCAATACAGCCGTATTCTGCTCCCTGTTCGCGCTTGGAGCCCAAATATTGACAGCCAGGCAGTCCTCCCCAGAAGGCACATTCAGTCCGCCATTTCCGTTGAGCTTCAAGTACTCGGCATTTTCCGGGACGAGATTTTGCAAGCAGCCATTTGCGAATTTTGTAGCTTGGAACACACCTGATCGAATTGGTGGTAACTTGGGGGTCTGCCAACGCTGGGCTGCTGCGAAGGGGATCCCCAGAAACTGCCGGACGGATGGCAAAATTTGTGTCCCCAATACGACACCTTGTTGAGTCACCACTGTCGGTCCTGCAGCCTGGATGCTCTGAGCGTCTGAGAGGAGTAAGAGCGAGAAAACACTCAGAAGTAATAGCATCTTCGCTTAGATGGTGTATATTTTCCCCAGAAAACATGTCTGTCTTATACTTCTTCAAGCTCTCCTCAGCTGATTCAGAACACACGGCTGCGCATTTCGTTCAACTAACTTCTTCAGCGTTCTCTACTTGGCCACTTAGGCCCACGGCTCCAGTACAACCCTCGGTTCGGTGGAATTTATAGAGATATTTTGGGTTCAAAAGTTTTGTAACTGTGGTTTCATAGCACCGGCCTCTTCCATCTGCCATTCAATTGCCGTTCGCAGAATGCATTCTGCTGACTAGTATGATAGAGGGTGAGCACATGTCGGCGCGCAGCCCGAACTATGCGAAAAAAAATTGGCCCCATGATCTGTGTCCCTATGCTTTACGACTCGACTCCGTCTCAGGCTATCTACTTATAGCACTTGTTTTACTCAAGTTGTCCTCGGCACTTCCAAAGTGTACACGATATCTATTTATAGATCAGCAGCCAAGACATTGTTTGGTGTGCCCATCGAATAATCAATGGGTTAGATGACCACGGGCTTCGGTATGAGTATAATGGAAACCAGTTGAACGGGACCCTGGTGTTTAGAGATTCTCATGAAATGAACGACATGGATTCTAGTTTGTCTGTCTATTCTGTCTCTAGAGCGTGCGTATTTCAATTCCAAGGTCGCCGCAGCAATCAAGATGTTGTTTGCAAGATCTCACAAGGAGACTTCGCCTCGGGGCCGACTGATTTACGGTCGGGAAGCGGTACCATGCGATTTGTATACTGAACTGTGCATGTTCGAGGCGCCGCTCTGCATGGATGAGGAGCAACTGGTGATGGCGGATGTCATCGGCGAGATCACATTCACACCCTCCGAGTTGTCGGGTAAAATGCACACCTAGACAGACAGTTCTGATAGAAGTGCACAGGTAACAACAGAGTTTATACTAGACTCACGGAACCGCACAGTGATGTCAATCATAAGTGGATCAGCTGTAAGATACTACTACTACTACACATACTAAGAGCCTGACACGGTAAATTCCTATAATATATAATCAGATGTCGAGATATCTTCTCTCCAGGAGGGTACGGGTTATCAGTAGGGCACAAACTTCAAACGCGTTTCTTCTCGGTGCTGTCCCCGACGACAGAGCTCGAGAATTCAAATCGGCCGGATTCCTGAAGACGCTGGATTAATTCATCGCCGAAAGCGGTCATGGGGGTAAGGATGCCGCCTCCGCGAGCCAGCGCAGGAAGCGCGTGAACGTTTCCTTGTTCCGTATTGCCGTTCTGGCCTGAGGACACGGGGGGAAGGAGCATGCAAAGGGCAGACTCGGATATCATGACTGCAAAGCAGATGCCGCGTTGTCAGAAAATGGGGAACGGGCGTATCAGGCAGATAGGGGACGACGCACTTGCTGTGAGGAGATAGCCTGGGTCACCTTTCCCTTTGATCACGGTCTTGACCTTCACAGATGGGTCCGACGCCGCAGACGTGATGTTGGTGAGTTTGAGGAAGCCCTTTTGCATATTCCTGCGTGACATCGGGGAGGTAAGCGGGATACCCTGGACATAACAGGTAGCTACTCAACTCGTCAGAAGGACCTTCGCCTGATTGAGGGAGGATTTTCTTGGCTAAGTAGCGTGTCTAAATAATGAATTGTTAACGCGTTCCGGGAGCCAGAGGATTCAACTCACGGGCCTAATCAGCAATATGCTAATTCCGACGATGAGAGCCATGGTCAGTGCCACGGCGGATACGATCCCTGGCGTCTGCATATATTCGTCGTAGCAGAATTGTGGGCCGTAGGTGAGCACAGCAGATTCTTTATCCTTCTCTGTGAGGAGAGGTTTGTCATTAGATAAGGCGGTGAAAGAAACGAAGAGGCTATCCCTTACTCTCTATTTCCTGCAGAGCAAGCAGGCCAAACGAGCGCTGCACAACGGCCCTGTTTGAGGGTGCCATGAAGAATATTGCACCACGCAGAGTTTTGGCACCTGGTATTGGGAGGTCGTACAAGAGGCGGAAGGCAGGGCGGATACCGACGATTGGACTGATGGCATAGGGGATTTTAGATTTGCGTATTAGGTGTTTCGGGGTGACCTCCAGAGCCGTCATCATTGAAGCTACGGTGCCACCGGATATTCCACCGCTTATAGCCTGCGAGCTCAATGAGTTCCCGGCGCTTAAGTATTCGCCTGTCGGCGAGGGTCCAAGAGATTTGAGGGTTTTGTTGGCGAGATGAGCTGAGATATCGGAGGGCACGGAGTCGAATCCGCAGGCTGGTACTATGATTGACTTGGTCTTTGTGGCGAAGTAGTCAAGTCTTGGTTAGATACAATCCAGGGGTCTTATCAGCTCTTGCACGACAGGTACATGAATCATGGACCTACTCGATGATAATTTGGGATATCCATGTCGTCTCGCCTGTAAGGTCGACATAATGCACACCATTGCGAACGCACGAGCTACAGAATGCACTCCACAGTGAGTATGGAGGTTATTAAGAGTATCAACCACGTACCGCACAACAGGCGTGCCCCATAGCCAATACGGTCCAACTGTATTGATAACCACGCGCGCTCCCTTAACTGCTGCTTCGACTTCATCCGGCTTCGTGACATCAACTTGTACAGTCTTCACGGATTTAGGGAGGTCAAGGTCCTCGACGAGCTTGTTGAGCTTCTGGGGCGATCGAGCGCCAAGCGCTAGAGTGAACTGGGAACGCTGCGGATGTGCCGACAGATATCGGGTGATTAGGCCACCGGTATATCCTGTCGCGCCGAGGAGTAGAATATCTGATTTGTCGGCCATAGCAATGAAAAGAGGAGAAAGAGAGAAAGGTGTGTTAGGGCATGTGCATGAGGATGATCATGACGTGTTTGTCGCAGCTGAAATCACGCGCAATCGCCTCCAGGTAAAAATAGCCGAGAGCATTTGTGCTTCAACGATCCCTCATTATTTCCAGGATATTGAGGAGAGAACGCGTTGGTTCACTACGTATACGCTATTGCCCGTTCCGGCCAAGTAGTTTACGGACTTCTCAGAGATTTCTATCAATATACAGAGTACAAAAAGAGCGGCCAGTCGGGTGTTCTGCGCAACAAATGACCCGAAGGTATAATATTCCCACGGAGGACGGGTAAGTTGGTCACGTGCACTTCGGGACGTCGGGCGGTAGCGACTTGCGGACATTCGGCGGGGAACACGCAGTTACACGGCTCCTCCCTCCACGTCCACCACTTCCCGTCGAGTCTCTCCCAGGTTGTCTAGCTCTCGGACGCGGGACATTCAGGATGCTCGGTATCTGGGGGTGCTCAAGTCTGGCACGACCACCGATGTCCGGTGTGGTCAGGCTCGCAACTGCCCGGCATTTCCACAAATCCCTGAGCCCGCTCGCAAGGAGCCCCGGCGTTCGACAAACTCTCAACGTCACCCTGCCAATGCACCCTTTCCGAAGGATTGAGGTACGACTAAATTCAACACAAGTACCTACACCGAAGACGCCGCCTACGGAGAAACGTTCTTTACTAGCGCGATTCCTGCGTAAGCCTAGTGCATCCAAAGGCGCGCCCAATACCTCGTCTCTGCGGAAGATACTTGTTCTAGCGAAACCGGAGTGGAAACCGTTGACACTAGCTATTGGTCTGCTTCTGGGCTCATCGGCCGTTTCGATGAGCGTACCGTTCACGATCGGTAAACTCATCGACTTCTTCACGATTCAGACCCCAGTGAGCATCGTGGTCTACGCGTTACCCACGCCTTTTTCTTACCGTTGCAGCATATACCGTTCGGACTTTCTGCCTGGCAAGCTTCGGCCGGACTTTTACTGCTATTCACCCTCGGAGCAGTTGCAAATGCGGGACGTGCGATGCTTATGAGGCTCTCAGGTATGTAATACCACCCTTCCCCGGCTTCCCGAGGAGTGACGTATTATTTCTCTAGGGCAAAGAATTGTTGCGCGCTTACGCGAACGGACATTTGCTGCAGCACTCAAGCAGGAGGTTGAATTTGTCGAAAAGGGAGAAGGAGATGTACTGAGCAGGCTCAGTGGCGACTCCGCCATCGTCGGCGAAAGGTAAAGTTTGAAGAAATCGAACTTGCAAGTGCTTATATGCATCGTCTAGCGTCACTCAGAATTTATCAGATGGCCTGCGAGCAGTCGTCATGTCCACCGTTGGGCGTAAGTTATCGCATATAAGCTCCGTATTTCGTCGCTCACACAAAAATAACAGTTGGTGCCATGTTTTATGTATCCCCGCAACTCACATTCGCGATGCTTGCTATCGTTCCCCCCGTTTCATTAGGCGCAGTGGGTTCATATCTCTCATGGTGTCAGATCATGATTGAAAGTACTTCCAGGTATTCTATGGACGCTATTTGAAGAAACTTTCAAACCAAACACAAGAGGCCATGGGTGAAATGACAAAAGTTGCCACCGAATCGATTTCCGCTCTGCGTACTGTTCAAGCTTTTAACGCCGTTCCTCAAGAAGAACAGAAGTACCACGAAAAAGTCACAGATGCCCTTAAACTTCAACGCAAGGAGGCTATAGCAAGTGGAATATTCTTTGGCAGTACGGGCTGGAGTGGAAATGTTACTCTGCTTGGGCTACTGGGCTACGGTACATCCCATCCTTGTCTCCTTGGCAAAGCTTATTCAGAATAGACAGGTGGTACTTTGGTGTCCCAGGGAGCGATCTCAGTTGGAGACCTTACTAGTCTTCTCCTTTATACTGTCTATGTGGGGAGTGGCTTGCAGATGTTGACGTATGTCCCTCCTCATCCCACATACACACGTAGCTGATCCTTGTCTGAAACAGAACTTTCTTCGTGAGTGAACCTTTTTTCCACCATGGCGTATCTCTTACATTCTGCAGTCTTCCATCATGCGCGGTATTGGTGCAAGCATTCGCGTCTTCGAAGTGCTCGACAGGTCACCTGCAATTCCACATGCTCAGGGAGACGAAGTGAAGAAAGGCCATCTCGGTGTCGTCAAATTCGAACGCGTCTTCTTTGAATATCCCAGCAGAAGAGGCGTCCCCATTCTTAAAGACTTTGATCTTGAGCTGGTTCCTGGGCAAAGTGTGGCAATTGTGTGCGTACTTTCTCCGTAATACACTTCATCAGCTATTAATTGCTCCCACATTCAGCGGTGAGAGTGGAGGAGGAAAATCTTCCATACACTCTCTCCTCCTGCGATACTATGATCCTATACAAGGCAAGATTACATGTGATGGGAAAGGTGGGCCCGAAAATATCACGTACCTATAAATCAACTTCATCCATTGTGCAGATATTCGTGAGTTTTCGACCACTTCATGGCGCCAGACAATTGGTGTGGTACCTCAAGACCCCGTGCTATTCACGGGAACGATCGCCTCCAACATCGCATTCGGAAACCCGGGAGCTACGCGGGAGGAGATCGAGAATGTAGCCAGGGAGGCTAATTGCGAATTTGTTTGGGGAATGCCCGATGGATTCGACACACGTAGTGAGTGTTAGACGTGCAGAGCTTTCCGCATCGAGCTTACGAGGGTCCCCAGTTGGTCGACTGAGCCTGAGCGGAGGGCAGCGTCAGCGTCTCGCTATAGCACGCGCCTTGCTCAAAAAGCCAGTCATTTTGGCTCTCGATGAGGCCACAAGTGCACTCGATGCAACTTCTGAAAGAAGGGTAAGCCTCTGCGTATATCTATACTTTACACGATTCTGATATTTAACCTATCAGGTGAATGATGCCATCGATAAAATTCTCCGGGGAAGGAAAACCACGGTGTTGATCGTCGCCCATCGTCTGTCAACGATAGCCCGCGCTGAACGTATCGTCGTTCTGGAAGGGGGTCGGATTTCTGAGTCGGGAACATATCAGGAATTGGTAATAGTGTCTTCTGGTTCCAATTTAATCTTCACAGCTGACAGGTGTCTGTGTTAGGTTGCGCGTTCGGATTCACGATTCCGGGCACTCATAGCTGCCCAACTGAACGCCGCCGCAGGGGAGACTACAAACATCGTGGCAGAGGAAGTAAAAGAAGACGAGTCCGAAACCGTCGAGGTCGAAGTAGAAGAGGTGACACGCACTACCGAAACCCGAACTTCATGATAGGCATAAACGCCACGACCTTATTTCTCCTTAATCGCGAATGGTATGTTCGACTTGTGCCTCTACTTATTATAATCACACCACCTGTCCTCCTCTCCACTCCAGCATTGTATTGAACTTACACCATCTCCGCCACTTATTTACATTTAGTAACAATTAGAAATGCATACGCGCAATTTACGAGGCCCACCACGAATCACGATCGCCTTGCCATGCCGTGCCAATGAAACATCTGAGTATCGCCTGGGACACGCGCCTCGGCCTCATGATGGAGTGCCGTTACAAGACCGTGTGGGGGCTGCAATACTGACAGCTATGAGTGACATCATCTACACCGGTAGCACCATCAGTGGGCTCTATTAAAAGCAGCTTCGTGCCCTCCGCAGGGCACCCGCATCTATTCCCTTATCCCTCACCCACACAATGGAAGCACTCTCCTCTCCAGCAAACAGCGCAATAGCCATCGACGCGCAGGTCGACCGGGCGAAGTCCTTCAGCAAGGACATCAAGGCTCCCTTGAACGGGCTCACGGTTCGATTATCACGGGTCTTTGGCTGCTGCGTGCGTCTAATGGATTGAGCCCGGTCGGCGCGCGTGCCACGTGCAGGCTGCGTTTGACGCACTGAATGTGCAGACGATGCAGGTCGCCCTCCTTGGGGAGGTGGGCACGCCGGAGGAGTTCGACGAGTACGTTGCGTTTGCTTGCTGTGCACAGCTGGTTTTTCGTCCGACGATGAGCTGATGGAATGGATTGCTCAGGCTGCGGCAGCGGATGCGCAGTCAAGACCAGAAGCATAAAGATGGACTGCAGGAGATCCAGAGTGAGCGATGGTGATCACCATCATAAGCCGTTCACGGACGAGAATTTTGCAGATGTACTGGACGATTTGCTGAAGAATCAGGTTATGGAGACGATGAGGGAGAAAGGTACCCGGTGACCTATGCGTACGTGCTTCAGGATTTGTTCCTGATAATCTGGACAGTGGAGGATGAGATCAAGAGCCAGATTGATGAACTCGTGCGGGAGCAAGTCGCACAGTGTCTTAAAGACCACATTCCGCCGGCGCTCCAGGACGAGTTCGAGATGAGCAAGCGCGAGCTGGAGGAGCTCAACCTCAGGCTGCATAATTCGTGAGCGGGGACTGCACGCACGTACGCACGTTAGAACGCTGATGAACGGCCTCCCTGACAGTGAGAGCCGCCGCGCCAACGGAAAGCTCAGGTCGGAGAAAGCCGACGACGCGCTCGCGACGATGCTCATGACGAACGGGAGCATTAGCGCGGCGTACCCCAAGGACCTGAAGGGGCTGTTCTCGCTCGATGGTAAGTGCGCAATAAAATGCTGGCCACGTAAATATGCCAACTACCGCGCTCACGCCTTCTTATCGGCGAACCTGTAGCAGAGACGATTAATACGCTGGTCAGGGACTACGAGCTCCCGGCGCCTGCAGTGGACGCTGCGCGCGACCGGTCGCGGAACTTGAACCGCCTGATGCACTTCTGCGGCGTGCGCTATCAATTGGTGGACTGAGATTTTCTCCCTGATCTTGTGTGGACGCTGGAACTGATTGCGATTAATTTTTGTGCTGGGTGTGCGTAGGTTCGTGATGGTGCGACGCGCTAGGTGTGGTGGGGTGGTGGTGGTGAGCGGTATTTTGTGGGTGGAGATGGGTTGATTTGTGATTTGTATCGTGATTTTTGCTTTATTTTGCGAGATTGCAGGGCCTCAGGAAATATCATTAGTTTCACTTCACATGTTGCCAGAAAGCAACTCGGGCGTTATTTGGGCCTCGGCTTCCATTGAGTCAATGGTTTCGCAAACGTAAAGACTGTGTTTCCTGTGTCAATTTTGTGGCAGTCTGTATGTCAACGTCGAGTGGTGAACAAATTGTGGACAAAAACGAGTTGTTGGACGAGCGCCGAGCTCGGCAGCGTCGGCAATCTGGAGGACCGGTCTCTCCCGTCCAACTCTCGTCGTTCTATTTTGTGCTTTTACTCATTCCTCCATCTGCTCGCAGACGTCCAGCGGCTTCACATGTCGTGCATCTTGCCCGTGCAGTACGCATTCTATTTTCAAAGATGAGAAATTTATCCCAGTATAGGTCCACTGCGTGTGCTATGTTTCCTTGCGTTAATGAAATATTCAACCATTCCTATCGATGTTCTGATTCATGGCCGATTCCAGCTGGTTCCCATGCGATTTCTTGGTCTTGTTCCTTCCAAGTCGCATATACTGGGCTCCACACCGACGTCGACTTTCCAATTCTGTCGTGTGTATACCACACTGTCATCCGCTTTCATGGGACTCTCGCAGGACAACAGGGCTATAAGGATGAGAAGGACCGCAAACTTCAGGGCACTAGAAATTGGAATCGTCATCCGCATTCCTCACCATGCCTGGTGATATCAGGGAGAAATCGGTGTCTAGCACTGTAAAGCTGGATCATGGTGGACTCCCTCTTATTCCTCAACCGACCAATTCGCCCACTGACCCATTGAACTATCCAAATGTATGCGCGTTTTACAAACGTGTTTCCTTTCTTGACTATTCATATAGCCACTGAACAAAAATTTTAAGTGGTTGAAATATGCTATCCTTGCTCAAGTGTCCCTACTGTCCTTCGTATCAACGCTCAACATCGCGGTCATCAATCCGGCGGTCGTCCCGCTCGCCAAAGAGTTCAACATTGCGCCCGTGACTGCAACATACCAGAGTACGGTGGCCATTGGCACAAGCGCTCTCGGGCCACTTATTTTCACGCCTTTTGCCAATGTATACGGACGAAGGCCCGCTTACCTGGTTTCAGTTTTGATTGGGCTCGTGACGGCAGTGGGATCTGCTACAGCAACATCATACGGCAGGCTCATCGTCGCACGCATATTCAATGGACTCGGGCCTTCAGCCGCGCAAGGTTTAGGAGCGGGGACGGTAGTCGACATTTTCTACGGTCATCAGCGGGGCAGAGCCATGGGCGTCTTCACTCTCATGTCGACCAGCGGTGCTCACTTGGCTCCCATCGTGCGCCTCAACTCTTCCCTTCAAATGTCTTATATTAATTTGGCACGCATAGATTGGCGGGTATGTCGCAAGAGACGGAGGCTGGCGCTGGTGTTTCTGGGTTGGCACAATCCTGAACGCCATCATATTTTTAGTTGTCTTCTTCTGCATGCCGGAGACCTTATTCGAAAGGCCCAATGATATCACGGATGATATTTCACTGGACGAAGACGAAAAGGAGAAAATAGATGCGCTTGAGAATACCTCGATTCAGGAGGAAATTTACCACCCCCCACCATTGGAACTCAAAACCTATTTGCATCGTATGTGGTTCTGGGATCTGGGTCGGCCGGCATCGCGTCAAATCAAAGCGAAGGACTTCGGTGTGAAACCGCTCAGCATGCTGAAATATCCGTCTGTCGTTTTTCCAGCATTATATTAGTACGCTTTTGCCTTTTGAATGATTTCATGATCTGATTTCTCCCCCTCAGTGCTTTGACTTATGATTTTGCTTCCATTGAGCCGGCGGCAACGGTAGCTACACTCTTCTCGAAGATATACAAGTTTGACACTGCGCAGAACGGGTGCGTTGGCCGACGTCGTTCCGATTCGTCGTATCTCATATGGTACTCCCATCCTCCCGAATTAGACTAGCGAATGGAGTGAGCCTGCTACTTGGGGCGTGAGTTAGTTTGATAGGATATAGCTGCATTGCACGGACTCACCGTCTGTGATCTCACAGTGCCTTGGGAGAGCTTTGCTCTGGATCTGTTACGGATGCTATGGTGCGCCGTGCGCGCAAACGCGCTCTTGGGCGGGGGGAGACGGTTGCTCCTGAGCTTCGCTTGCAAGGCATTTGGACTGGGGCGATTGTCGCGCCGATAGGACTGCTGATGTGAGTTTCGTCGATTTAACCTCGTGAAATGAAATCGGGACTCATCATTGGCATCTATATTTTTACATAGATGTAAGTTCACCACACATTACCTTGCTTGCGACAAGTCATAATTCTTGTTACAGACGGCGTCACGATCCACTTCGAAACAAATTTTATTGTACCGTGTGTTGGCATGGGTGTGTAACAATTTGTGGCATTTTCACGTACATTTAATGATGATTTTAATTAGCTGTCGCTTGCTTTGGAAGTGAGGATATTTGAAATTGATCAGGACCATCACAACTCATCCCGCAAAAGTTCAAATAATCACTTCTGTCTGCTACACTTATAGCTGCAGTGACTGTTATCGCCACCGAAGCAATGATGTCAGTCTGTGCTTCACGTAAGTCATTCTTCACTCAGTTCATACAATCCCGGACTCATGAAGTATCACAGCTTCTTCCGCCAGATTCTAGGTATGACGGTGGGATTCTATTGGCGAGTTTTATTTACTTTCCTGTTTGCCGCATTCTTCTGACTGGCGCTTCCACATTTACATAGCATCCCTCTCGGAGAACGGGTGACTATATTTCATCTCTGCTTATATATCTCCCATCTTACAGACCTATGATAGATCGGATTCGAATGGTCTTCTGCTCTGTTCGCTGCAATATGGTGTGCCTGCTCAGAACTTGAGTCCCGATTCAGACCACATCTAACAGCTTTGCGTCTAGTATTGTTAGCTTCCTTCCGATCGTCGCGTTGATGTACCGCGGCCCGAGATGGAGAATGGTGCTCGGTGAGCCGCCCATGGATTAAGACGGTTCATTGCACTACTATCCGAATGTGCAAGTGTGATATCTATATCTAGATCGTAATGAGATTATTGTTGGAGATAAATTTTGAACGCAGAAGGTGCAAAGAAAGTGGTCGAGACAAGGTCGAGATTTATTCAAATGTTATAGTTTAGCGTTCTGACGTCTGTAGATTGGTGGATAGATGCCGCCGCCCGTCCTGGGGCTTGTTGGTGCGTCCATTATATGGGCAGTAAGTAAATAGGATTTGAGCTTGAGCCGCGAGTGGGTGAATGAGAGTTGCAAGCCAAAAATAACGAGTAGACGCGGTCATGTGCTGTCCGTGGTACAACCGAGCTCGATCAACGCTCGAGTCGAATTTTGAACTCAACCTCTGATCTCATTGCTCAACGTACTCCTCTGATTCACTCGCATCCAGTCTGCATGGAGACCTTCTGTGGCTTCAGACTGGCACGGTGCTCCTTCATGTATTCTTGTGCCCTCGCCTGCTTTTGAACACGCATTGTGGGTTCCACACCGTCGGCCCTTCAAGCCACCTCAGTTCTCCCGCGGAACCCTTAATGATTTTGATATGGCGTCCGAGGTTGGTGCAGACGGTGAGGTTCAACTTGACGTCCACCACCATCATCATATACTTAATTGGTACACTCAGTCCATTTGTGGGTCGTGATCTTCTCCTCCATGTGCAATTGGCACAAGGTTTTCCCACCATAGGAAAGCAACCAAAACCCAAGAAACGTCTCAAACAAAATGCTTGACCCCCACCTTCGAAATGATTTTATTATCGTCACGATCTGGAATCTGTACGTCTTGCCAGAGCAACCACTCACTATGACCCCAAGAAACGCAAGGGAGTTCAACCTTTCACAGATTCCGATATTAAACAATGGGAAGATCCTAGCATTGCCATTGTCAGATCCGCCAAAATGTCGCCGTTTGTAAATATCGTTGGACTCTCACCAGTTGAAGACTCCGTGTTTGGATAGTGGGAAGAGGTATAGATCGATTGGATTGTGCCACTGCATGCAATACTTGCCGGGCACTTTCAGTGCTGCCAATGCAGCTTATTTTGGGGCGTAAGCAGTTATCCATGTGTTCAATGTAACCGCACTAAAATCTTCTTCCATTGCCAGCGGCCGCTGACTTGACCTCGTAAATATTCAAGCGCACCATATTTTTAGTAGTAGTAAGTTTGTCGGTCATCTATCCGTTCGTTTTTTATTGACCGTATATAGAATAATGCCGTTCTTTCGGGACGAGTCCCGGGCTTTCAACACTCTTTCCTCTCAGACAGATAGCAAAAGTAACATGGTAAGCATGTTGTACACTGCTCTTAATGAAATGCTTGTCAATACCTGATTTTTGATTGATTTCCATATGGCAGTGTCATCACTTTTCCTTCTTTCTTCCTAGTTCCATTCACACTGAATCCCACACCGACGCCGACCTTCTAGATCTATCGTATGCACGCCACGTTGTTGCTCTTCCATAGGTCACTTGAAGGAAAGCAACTCTATAAATATGAGAAGCGCTACATCTACAAAACCGGTCGAGGGCGGAGTGCTCGCCATCCCTGACCATGCCTAGCGATATCAGCAAATCGGGGTCCAGCACGATCAAGTTGGACGATGGTGGACTCGCCCTTATTCCTCAACCGACCAATTCACCCAGTGACCCATTGAATTATCCAAATGTATGCACGTTTTACGAGCGCGTTCCCCCTCTCTATGGCTCATATATCTCACTTAGTGGCTGAAATATGCAATCCTTGGTCAAGTATCCCTGCTGGCCTTCGCCTCAACACTCAATGTTGCGATCATCAATCCAGCGGTCGTCCCTCTCGCTAAAGAATTCAACATTGCGCCTGTGACTGCAACGTATCAGACAACAGTGGCTATCGGCGTCAGTGCTCTTGGACCACTTGTTTTTACGCCCTTCGCCAATGTATACGGACGAAGACCCGCTTATTTAATATCGGTCTTGATTGGATTGGTAACAGCGGTGGGGTCTGCCACAGCAACATCATATGGCAGGCTTCTCGTCGCACGCATTTTTAATGGGTTTGGGCCTTCTGCCGCACAAGGCTTAGGAGCGGGGACGGTTGTGGACATCTTCTATGGTCACCAGCGAGGCAGAGCAATGGGAATATTCACACTCATGTCGACCAATGGCGCTCACTTGGCTCCCATTGTACGTTTTGAGTTTCTCCTTCAAATGTTCTCTGATTACTTCACGTACACAGATCGGTGGATATGTCGCCAGAGATGGAGGCTGGCGATGGTGTTTCTGGGTTGGCGCGATCCTCAATGCGATCATATTTTTAGTTGTCTTCTTCTGCATGCCCGAGACCTTATTCGACAGGCCCGGAGATGTTGCGGCCGAAATTATCGACGAAGACAAGAAAGAGAACATAGACGAGCTCGAAAATATCTCGATCCCGGAGGAAATTTACCGGCCCCCGCCTATGGAACTCCAAACCTATTTGCGTCGTATGTGGCTTTGGGATCTCGATAGGCCGACATCCCGTCAGCTCAAAGCGAAGGACTTCGGCGTTAAACCGCTCAGCATGCTGAAGTACCCGTCCGTGGTTTTTCCAGTGTTATATTAGTGCGCACCTATCTTATAAATTATCCATTTAATGCGCTGATTTTTCTGGAAGTGCGTTGAACTATGGTTTCGCTTCCATCGAACCGGCGGTGACTTTGGCTACTATTTTTTCGAAGATATACCGATTTGACACTGTGCAAAATGGGTGCGTTTGCAAGTGTCGTTCCGCATTCATACCGTGACACTAAGTTATGCTTGATACATGCATTCAGATTGGCAAACGGACTGAGCGTGGTAATTGGAGCGTGAGGAGTTTTTCAAAGCCGATCCCTATTACATTGACTTACTGTCTTGTATCTGAAATGGACAGCTCACTGGGGGAACTTTGTTCTGGGTCCGTTACAGATACCATAATGCGACGTGCTCGCAAACGCGCCCTTCTACGAGGTGAGACAGTTGCCCCAGAACTTCGCTTGCAAGCAATCTGGACTGGAGCAATTCTCGCACCGATCGGTCTGCTGATGTGAGTCTTTCCCGCTTAAATGCGCGAAATGAAGCAGAAATTCATCTCCTACTTTTTTTATTCATATCCAGATGTGAGTCCTTAACGCATTTATCATGCGTGCGATAAGTCACCCTTGTTACAGACGGGGTCACCATTCACTTTGCAACAACATTTGTTGCGCCATGTATTGGCATGGGTGTGTGACGTTTTGTTGCATTCCTTATACATATTTAACTCTTCTCCTAGCTGTCGCTTGCTTTGGGGGTGAGATTGTTCCTTGTTCATCAGAATCATCAGGACTCACCCCGCAAAAGTCCAAATCATCACTTCCGTGTGCTATACTTACAGCTGCGGCGACTGTTATCGTCACCGAAGTAATGATGTGAGCTTGTGCTTCAAGTAAGTCGTTCCTGACTCGTTTTATGCATTCATCGTTCAATCAGATCCCGCAGTTTCTTTCGCCAGATTTTTGGCATGACGGTGGGATTCTATTCGTGAGCTGCATATAACTTCTTACTGGTCATTCTTCTGATTGGCACTTTCGTAATTAGAATCCCCCTCGGAGAACGGGTGATTATTTTCCGTCCATTTTTTTCTCTTATCTTACGACCATACGTTAGATTGGATTTGAATGGTCTTCTACTCTGTTTGCTGCAATATGGTGTGTTTGCTTCAGATCTTGTTCCGACGAAATCTAACAGTACCATCAGTATTCTTAGCTTCCTTCCTATTGTCGCATTAATGTACCACGGACCGAGATGGAGAACATTGCTCGGTGAGCCATCCGTGTACTAAGACCATTTCCAATATCACACTTGTAGTTTTGTTCCCTCAGTCTGTGCTTTCCCGTAGTGCTTTGGAATTCGAATTTGATATTCTCTTTACGCAAGCGAAACAAAGATGTAGCTTTGGATCAGCCACAGTATTGCCACCCACACGATCCGCTGTGCTTACGGCGCGAGCTTAGAACTCCACAAGACTGACCTTGGCACCCGAGTGCAACGCACATCACATGGACCAGCTTTAATGCCGCCAACGGTCCCTGGAATAACCTCTTGGTCTCAGCAGATCTCTCCTCCTTCTTTGCGACTTCCCAATACTGCTATCTATTCTTCTTATGCATGAGATACCTGAATTCCTGATAAAGAGGTGCAATATAAAGGTTCAACGTTGCAAGTGCTACCCAGACTCGCCAAAGATACGCACGTTTGCAAGAGGGCTTGGAGTTATTACAGCCCTCAGTCATGGCTGACGATGCCAAACCCGAATCCCCCACAGGCGCCTTGAAGTTGGATAGCGGCGGACTTCCGCTCATCCCTCAGCCCACTACTTCGCCCTCGGATCCATTGAACTACCCAAATGTGCGTGTAAATCTTCTCTGGAATCAGAGTATGAAAAGTTCACTGAAAATACACCACACAACCAAGTGGCTGAAGTATTTCATCCTCGGGCAAGTGTCTTTGCTCGCCGCTCTGGCAACACTAGGTGTCGCCGTCATCAATCCTGCGGTCGTGCCGCTGGCCAAAGAATTCAATATCTCACCTGTGCTTGCTACATACCAGACAACAGTGGCCATTGGCACAAGCTCTCTCGGACCCCTCGTACTCACCCCGTTCGCCAATGTATACGGACGGCGACCCGCTTATTTGGTCGCAATTTTGATTGGGTTTGCGTCAGCAGTGGGGTCTGCGACAGCCAAGTCTTTCGGTACACTCATCGTTGCGCGGATATTCACTGGACTGGGGCCTTCAGCTGCGCTTGGGATAGGTGCTGGGACGGTCATTGACATCTTCTACGGCCATCAACGAGGCAGAGCGATGGGATTTTTCACACTCATGTCGACGAATGGCTCACACCTGGCTCCAATTGTAGGTTCGAATTATTTTGAGCGTCCCCTGCTGACTATGTATATATATAGATCGGTGGATATGTTGCGAGGGACCGCAGCTGGAGATGGTGCTTTTGGACAGGCGCAATGCTCAATGGAGCGATGTTTTTGATCATCTTATTCTTCATGCCGGAGACAATATTTGACAGGCCTGACAATTCAACAGAAGAACCTTTCAGTGAAGACGACGACAAAGAAAACATTGTTAAAGTTGAAAACGTGTTGATCCCAGGAGAACCATACCGCTCTCCACCTATGCAACTCAGAACCTATATGCGTCGAATGTGGTTTTGGGACCTTGACCGGCCGGCATCACGTCAAATGAAGGCGAAAGACTTCGTAATCAAGCCACTCAGTTTACTGAAATACCCGTCTATTGCGTTCCCAGTGCTATACTTGTACGTTTCTATTCTATGCATCCATTTTCGCCACTGTCACCTGATTCCACTGGAAAGTTCTGTGACGTACGGTTTCGCGTCAATTGAGCCGGCATTGACATTGGCCACCCTCTTTACCAAGATATACAAATTTGATACCGCACAGAATGGGTGAGAGCAATAACAGTGCTGCTTTTTAATATATCAATTTTTTTTAGATTGGCGAATGGCCTGAGCCTGCTGATTGGAGCGTGAGTCAACATCAGAACGGCTGCAACAGGTGGTCACAGTCTTACATTTCCGATAACGCAGCACTCTCGGCGAACTTTGTTCCGGTTCTGTAACTGATGCTGCAATGCGTCGCGCTCGTAAACGCGCTCTTGAAGGAGGGGAAGCGGTGTCCCCAGAACTTCGTCTCCAGGGAATATGGACTGGCGCAATTACTGTACCTCTCGGGTTACTAATGTGGGTCTTTTTTCCTCAATCTCCGCAGCAAATTTGAGTGCAGGAAATCGATGTTAATACATACTTCTATCTATCCCAGGTGTAAGTCTGCAACTCTTCCGTCTCTTGTATATTGAGCTATGTTTCAGACGGGTTGACGATACATTTTGCTGTAAACTTTATTGCACCATGTGTTGGCATGAGTAGGTCAACATTTTGTAACAGCCACGACACACCAGGCTAATCATTTGGATGTTTTCTTAGCTGTGGCATGCTTTGGCAGTAAGTCTATTTCTTGTCAGAAATCTAATTCAAACTCATCTTTTACAAGTTCAAATAATCACCTCCGTCTGTTACACATACAGCTGCAGTGATTGTTATCGCCAGCGAAGCAACGATGTTAGCCTGTGTTTTAAGTAGGTATCTCCTGATTTCTCAACTCTATCTACCTGATCCGTTTCCTTCTTCTCAGTTTTATCCGGCAACTCTTTGGCATGACGCTAGGATTCTATTCGTGAGTGCTTCATGCAGCCTCTCAAATTTCTCCGCTGTTCTCATTCATGTTCTCTCAACCAGCATACCTTTTGGAGACCGGGTACATCCATGCAAACAGACAAGTGTTTCCCATCTAATACCAATTCAATAGATTGGATTTGAATGGTCGTTTGCTGTATTCGCTGCCATATGGTTTGTTCAGCTTCAGCTTATACGACCGTTTCTGACATTTCATTGTACCCAGCGTTGTCAGTTTTTTCCCGATAGTGGCACTAATGTATCGCGGGAAGAGATGGAGGATAGCACTTGGTGAGCCATCTGCATATTAGCGACTTGTTAGGATATCGCAGCTGCCAATTTTGAAGTGTTATTTCTGTATTTGAATGTCATTCATGAGGCTGAAATTAATCAACTCATGATATTTCATCCGAGATAATCATAGCGTCGCGGCGTTGCTGCCTTTGGTTAGTACTTTGACTTCTCCAAAGAATGCGGTATAAGTACAAGCGCAATACCCTTCCAGTATCGATTAATTGAATGCTTCTGACATGTTATAGTAGCCTTTATCTCCTTCGCTTCCTCTCGGCGAAATGTGCTTGGCCGCACTGACGTCAATGTTTCTTATGTCCCGCATAATTTTAAACGCCTTCAGTGTTCGTACTACCCATTTTTTGCTGATGCCTCTCACGCCCAATAGGCTTCGATGGAGCGCGCCACACTATCGTTATTTAAATGGTACGTCTAATTAAGTTTCTGGTATATAAAGTGTTGCTCTAAGTGAAATTTGACACCACATTCGTTTCCAAAAAAAATTCCATCCATACTTCCAGAATCAAGGATGCGGCTAACGGTGTATTCCAGTGTCCTCCTGGCGATATTGTGAGTTCACATATACACTGCACGCACAACTGCATTTGACTTTGTATTATGCATATAATATGAAGGCCCATTTTCGCAGCCAGAGCAGCCACTTTCAATAGCCGGGTCTCTACTCCAGCGATCAACGAAACGGCGTCCGGCACGTATGATTACATTGTTGTTGGATCAGGACCTGGAGGGGGTCCACTTGCCGCTCGTCTGGCCCAGGCTGGATTCTCGGTACTCCTCATCGACGCTGGAGATGACCACGGAGACGATGATTTTGTGCAAGTTCCTGCGTTAAATGCCCAGGCTTCCGAATATACCCCAATTCACTGGCAGTTCTTTGTCTCCCACTACGACGACCCCGCGACCGCACAGAGGGATTCAAAATTCACCTGGCAACTGCCCGACGGCGAATTCTTTGTCGGCCCTAATCCTCCTGCGGGAAGCGAGCCGCTGGGGATTTATTACCCGCGAACGGGTACGTTGGGAGGGTGCTCAGAGCACAATGCGATGGTGACGATCTATCCCGCGGAGAGTGACTGGGACAATATCGCCAGCTTGACAGGTGATTCTTCGTGGTCTGCGGCCAACATGCGACAGTGGTTTGTCAAGCTCGAAAACAACCAGTATCTGCTCCCAGGAACCGCAGGGCATGGATTTGGCGGTTGGCTCGATACGTCACTCACGAGCCTGAGCCTCGTGCTGAAAGATACGAAGGTGTTGAGCTTGGTCCAGGGCGCTGCCACAGCCCTCGGTGAAGGCCTTTTGGGGGGCTTATTATCCACCGTCACTGGGTTAGCGCAAGTCCTGACAGTTGACTTGAATAACGACTCACCGACAAGGGATACAACCACGGGCCTTTACCAAGTCCCGATATCTGTTTCCAATGGGCCAAAGACGCGATCTAGTCACAGACAACTGATTCTTGACACTGCCAATGCAGTGAGCTCGAATGGGACCAGTTTGTACAAGCTCGACATACAGCTCAACACCCTTGTTACGCGCGTCCTGTTCGACACCACGACCACCCCGGGAACTCCGCGTGCCATCGGTGTTGAGTACCTCACGGGCAGTCATCTTTATCGCGCAGACCCGAATTCAGCTTCCGCATCTCCCAGTGGATCTGGATCGTTCTTTGCGAACCGCGAAGTTATCGTGTCCGGAGGCACATTCAACACCCCGCAGATACTCAAGCTCTCCGGTATTGGACCCAGCGCCGAGCTCACCGCATTGAACATTTCTGTAGTCCTCGACTCACCGGCAGTTGGCACCAACATGCAAGATAGATATGAAGTCGGCGTCGTTGGTGCCGCAGACAGTGGCTTCGTGGACCTGGCGGGCTGCACTTTCTTGAACACCACCGACGACCCCTGTTTCGTCCAATGGCGCGACAGCACGCTCGACCATGGTGTTTATGCAACCAACGGCTATGCCCTCAGCATAGTAGAGCAGAGCAGCGTTTCAGCACCGACGGAGGCGGACCTGATCACTGCGGGTGTCCCAGCCAACTTTCAAGGATACTTCCCGGGCTACTCGAACCGAACGAGTGCGGACAGCAAGCATTGGACCTGGGTGGTGCTGAAAGCGCACAGCCGGAACAACGCTGGCACCGTCACTCTACGCTCGAATGACCCGAGAGATACGCCACAGATCAACTTCAGGAGTTTCACGAACGGCGGGGATCTCGACGTTCAAGCGTCGTTCGAAGGAGTTCAGCTCGCACGAAAGATGTTCCAAGTCCTGATACCTCTAGGAGGGTCATTCACAGAGGAGGTACCAGGGCCGGATATACAGAGTGAGGAAGACGTGAAGCAGTGGATCATGGACGAAGCATGGGGCCACCACGCAAGCTGCTCAGTTCCTATCGGAGCGGATGATGACGAAAATTCAGTCTTGGATTCGAACTTCCGTGTCAAAGGTGTGAGCGGGTTGCGCGTCGTCGATGCAAGTGTATTCCCAAAGATACCCAGTTTGTATATCATCGTAGCGGTGTACATGATCTCCGAGAAAGCCGCAGGGAGTATCATCCAGGACGCACAATCTTCCCCGTAGGTGTATCGCTATTCAACAGCAATGATCATTCTGTATAGTGTTAATACAATCTGGCATTAATACAAGAGATCAGGAAGGCGGTTACTGCGTATTGACGCACATCCATTCTCCCAGTTATCACTCAAATTCATTGATTTTAACTGTGGGCTTAAAGTTTGGCGTCCAAAACAGCCGAGGAATCCCCCTTAGTTGGCATGCTGGTGTTGGTGATCGGGTGTGGCGGAAATTTGGGATTATAATCATAGACATGGCGTTGATTCGCGACCACGGCATCGACTACTTGATATCTCCAAGGGGTCGTTGTAGCCAGTTTGAATTCGGGGGCGTCCAATGCTGAATGATTCTCATACTTGTGCATAGCGAGATAGCTTGGGGAGGCATCATTGGAGTCAATCAAGCGATACCGGGTCGATTCCAACCACATTGGATTCCGGCTGAGTAACGATATATGCTCCTCGTTGTACCATTTGTTGAAGTCGTCTTCATTTTGCGGCGCGGGTGTCATTGAGACGCATACAAGGATGTGGGGAATATGCAATGCGGTGGTCTTGGCTTTGATGGGTTCAGTGAGTGACTCGTATAAGCGCCACCGGGTCGAGATTGAAAGTTGCTTATTCCAAGATGTGGAATTTTGCGAAAACGAGGCTTGCGGAAAGGAGTCGAGAAGAATGATGAGAGCGGTTTCTTCCTGGGATGCATACAATGATGCGGAACGAACAGAGCCAGAGCCCATCATACAGTGAAAGGTCTCGATTTCTTTGTCTGCCATGTAACAATCAGTGAACGTGAAAGCACGGGGAGCTCTAATTGACCCACATGCCCACTGTATATCGTTTACTTGATGCTCTCTCTCGGAGCCGCCTGCTTCGCGTGAGGTGGCGCTTTTGTCTGCGCGTGTATGCAGGAGCATCAACAGGTTGGCGTTTTGCATGTCCGTTTTATATCAATGCTTAAAGAGCCTATCAATGATAAAGGGGCGTAGAATCAAAAGCTTCGAGAGCATTGCGCCGCAGAAAGAAGTTATCTACGTGGGTAACTACTTCAGTTATAGATATGTGGGCGGGAAAGAAAAGCTAGAAAGACGTACCTCTGATAGCCCACTATATCTGTTTTTCTCAGGGGTTCGGCCCATCGTGGAGAGAATCGGGTTGGTATAGAAATGGGTTTGGACGGGAGAGTTGTTGGAAAAGGTTCATCGTTCAAATTGTGTTTAACGGACCCGTTCAAGCAAAATTCGTCACGTTACTTGAGCCAGTGTATTACACACTTGCTCTCTACCCTTCCCACGATACCCATCTGTGACTGTCAAGATTTGTTCAAGAATTCCTTGGAATTCCTCGACAGAAAATCAAGGCAACATGTACGACTACGAGATCCACAATGCCTGACAATAATCTTCGTCTATTCCAGGATGAGAAGGCTCAACGTCATATCATAGTCGACTTCGAAGTTCTCAAGATCTCAAGATCTCAAGGGCCACTCTGAGATGATCTAGTCTCCGGAGTCCGGAGGCTAGTGATTGGCTGGCGACGCGAGCTCTGTTCGCCCTATTGTTCGACTTTGGTTCGACTTCGTAGAATCTCAATGAAACAGAGGTCGGTTTCGAATGCATTATTCAAGATATACAAAAATCAGACACGACTTTCAGCACGGCGTTATGTAGTAACTGGTAACGATCTACAGTTTACTCTAAGTTGAAATTTGAGATAAAGTAAATTTCTGTTCATGCTATATTTTGTGGATGGCCCCGAAAAAGAGGTTTTTGGGAGCCGGAGTCATTCAAAATTGAAGCAAATTGTAGACATTCGTCTTGCATTAGTCGATCGACAAAGCCGAGAATTTTTAATTCAACAGTGGAGCTCTGAAAAAACCTTGCGCTGAAAAATTATCCTTGACTATACTTACGCCTCGTTGCACAAATTTTGCTCTCCGAGATGTGAAAGGTGGGCTAGCCAGTTGCTACCCGAGTCTATACTTTATGTAAAAAAATTCTGTAGAGACATAAGTTATGCAAGCACGTGATACCGTAGTTGAGTTGATCACTGAACTGCACTTTTGACTTCATGATCAATGACTTCTACCAAACTATGCCCGTCGACAGGACTCAGAATCCGGCTCTCGTTCAACACCGTTTCCCTTGACCCTCAAATTCTCGGCGTTCCGTTGCAATTAACGCCAGCCGTCAACGCGTCAACTTCCGGCGTTTTCGTTGCCCGTGTCGTCTGAATTTGACCCTGCCGATTTGCGTTTGCTCGCTTGACATGCGTCAAAAGAAGATCAGGAACTGCTCGCGTGGCCGCCGTGTGAGCAGATGAATGCACAGGGGACGTCGAACGACAGCGAGCGACCCTTCCACTGCTTAGTATGGCGTGTGGCGCTCCGATGGCGCCCTTACTGGGGATACACAACACGCATCAAGTCTTTGCTCTCATGCCAGCGTCTCCTATGGCTCGACCGTTGTAGTCACCACCACCATCGTCTTCGTGCGCGCAGACCAATTTTACATGTGGAACCACTGCAGGTCGTTCAAGGCTCCAGCCTGCGCCGCCTCGCAAAGAGCACACCGACTTTCTTGCGATAACATTGCAGAGTCGTGAGCGTCTGCCCTTCCGCGCCTGATACTGTCAATCGCATCGCCTTAGACTCGTTCTACATGCTTGGCTTGCCAAACGTCTCAATGCACCAGTCCACATACATCCCCACCGCAGGTGCTGGTTGTAACATCGGGGTCAAGTTGGCTTATAAGCAAAGCCCGAATGCTTTCTTGGTCGCCAAGAGCGAGCCGCGAGGAGCGCAACCCCCGGGCCCGAATTAACCGACAAGATCTGGATGGGCGGTGGACGAGCGAATACCAGGGTGTTGTAGGATTTACCTCTCGCTTTATTAGAGAGAGGAGCAAATGATATACCTGACGATAAAGGTGCGTAGTAGCTCCGCTTGACATGTCAATCTCAGCTGCTCACGGACACCGCAAGATGGCTGCGTATTATAGGTATGTATGTATCCTTGATGAAAAATCGTATTCTTGCATTCGTTTGCACGTCGGTCCGTGCGGCCCCATCTCACTTCCGCCCAAGGTACATTGTCGGGGGCTCATGGTCTAGCTCGCCCTCGCCCCCGCCGTTGACTCTGTTTCATTCTACGCAAGTTAAGTCGGAACTGCACGCACAATCCCGCGAAACATGTCATCTACGCGACGGCTCTCATACAGCCGATATGCATATGTGTTTGATGACGATACCTGCGTTTGGGTGCGCTTTCTCCTTGAAGAGGCGTTCATGCTCATCTCACTTGTACCATCAGTGCAGTGCTGTGCAGATATTCCCTTTCATTTAATTCATCGCCCGACTGTACACCGGAACCACGCATCCACGATGCCAAGGACGATTTCCATGGGGCATTGCTTGGTATGCAGATTTCTGAGATATCAAGCAAGGGCACTCACAACTTAAAATATTATACTCAGTGCTGTCATTATGGGCCCGGTACACATGCCATGGACAAAATATTCTACCGGGTGGATTGATAGACCAAAATGTCCAGCACTAAGGAACCGAAACACATTCAATGTAGGCCGAGTATGCTACTGACAGAACCGTGATGGCGCGCGATGCTTCTACCACGGATCACGCTATATTTGGATATGTCCGTTGGATCTGCTTTATCGATTTATTATTAGCGCGCAACTCAAATTTTGGTCCTTTCATCCCAGTGCGTTCGCTTTCCTCGAGCGACTAAATACATTATTTTCAACGGAGTGGCTAAGGTATAGTACCTCTATTTTGTTCATCCAAGCGAATTATGTTGATAATATTCTCGTCGATCTTTGCTTCGGAGCAGATGTGCCTGGGCGCTACCCGAGTTTCACGAGACAGTTAAGCCATCTGCATATCGTACGCTAAATATACTGATGATTTGCTAAAGAGATTGCGTCTTGCAGTGCGCAAGTTTCTATGTTCGTCGTGGTCGGTGTCAGCTTTGCGCGCTTATGCGTTTCTCGACCCACAAAGACCACCTTCTAGGCCATGCGCTCACTGAGGTTTCAATCTAGGCCTCTGAAAATTACATCTGCGCCCCAGGTTATGCGTCAATCTTTTTTGTGTTCTGAGTCGATGTTACGCGCTGAAACTCGTCGAGAACGGGCGATTTTTCAAGTATTTAAGCTACCTAGTTTTCACTGTCGATCCAGCAGGTTAATCACTAGCTCCCGCTCTCCTCTACCTCAAGCATCTTAATCCTAATTCAATATGCGTCTTCAAGCCAAATTTTACTTAATCGCTATCTTATCTTCCATCTGGTAAGTTTGAAACGCGTATACTTTCAAATTTTGTTCAGTATTCTAACATAATTGTAGGCCTTACTTATTGGCAGATGCAGTATCCATTGCGAGAGATACGGCTGTGGTTAATAGCACGACTACGGGCACAGTCGCCAACGGGACTGCGGCTGGCCAGACTGTCTCCAACACTTACGACTATATCGTCGTTGGATCTGGACCTGGAGGCGGTCCTCTGGCTGCGCGCCTTGCGCAGGCCGGTTTCTCCGTTCTTCTCGTCGACGCTGGAGAAGATCACGGAACGGACTACACCATCGAAATTCCGCTCCTTCAGACTGCTGCGTCCGAGTACACACCCATCACTTGGCAGTTCTTCGTGAACCATTACGCCGATCCCGCGGTCGCGATGGAGGATCCCAACTTTACCTGGAAGCAGCCAAACGGCACTTTCTGGGTTGGTCCCAACCCGCCAGCAGGCAGCACCCCGCTTGGAATTTACTACCCTCGCGCATCGACTTTGGGCGGATGCGCGGAACACAACGCGGTGGTCGCTTTGTACCCGTCCGAGGATGACTGGGATAACATTGCGTCCCTTACCGGTGATAGCTCATGGGCCGCCTCCAATATGCGCCAATACTGGGAGAAGTTGGAGAACAACCAGTACCTCACTCCCGGAACTGACGAGGCCTCAGGCCATGGGTTCGGCGGCTGGCTCGACACCACACTCACAGACCCTCAGCTCATCCTCGACGACAAGCGTTGGCTGTCGATTCTTCAGGGTACCGCATCCGCTATGGGAAACACCGTATCCACCGCCCTTCTGAACACAGTTAGCGCTATATCCGCATTGATGATTACCGACATCAACACCGATCAGCCCTCTCGCGACAATACAGTCGGTCTATTCCAGATCCCACTTTCTGTTACCAATACCACACGCGCGCGCTCCAGCCAACGGAATTTGATCCTTAGCACCGCCAGCAACCGCGCATACAAACTCAATGTACAACTAAGCACTCTCGTTACACGCCTTCTTTTCGATCAATCCGCTAAAACCCCTCGCGCCATCGGAATCGAGTACGTTACTGGTAGCCACCTTTACCGCGCCGCTCCTGGCTCTGAGAACGCAACAGAAACCGGCAGTGGCGTCGCTTTCGCTAAACGGGAAGTTATTGTTGCTGGCGGTGCATTCAATACTCCCCAGATCTTGAAGCTTTCCGGAATCGGTCCGAAGGCCGAGCTGGAGAAGTGGAAGATCCCCGTCGTCCTCGATGCCCCCGGAGTAGGCACCAACATGCAGGACAGATATGAGGTTACCGTTACTGGATCCCTTCCCACCAACTTCCCTTCCTACAACGGCTGCACATTCTTGAAGACTCCTGGCGACCCGTGCTTCGAGCAGTGGCTCACCAATTCGACTGACCGCGGTATTTACGGCACGAACGGCGTCGCTTTCGGCTCTGTCTTCCAAAGCAGTGGTGCATCACCTAACGAGACTGATCTTTTCGTCGGGGGCCTTCCTGCTGACTTCCACGGATATTTCCCCGGATATTCTGCCGCTGCCGACGTCCACACATTCTCGTTCCTCGTGCTGAAGGCGCACAGTCGCAACAACGCAGGTACAGTTACCCTCGCCTCCACGGACCCCCGCGACCAGCCTATCGTCAATTTCAACAGCTTCACGGTCGGCGGGGACTTGGACTTGCAGGCCGTCTACGAAGGTGTGCAGCTGGCCCGTGGCATGTTCAACAAGACCATCACGCCCGACGGTCCATTTGTCGAGACATTCCCTGGGCCTGCTATTCAATCTGAGGCCGATGTCAAGGCCTGGATCCAGCGCTCGGCATGGGGCCACCACGCGAGTTGCTCAGTCCCTATTGGAGCACTCAACGACACGAGCTCCGTCTTGACTTCTGACTTCAAGGTCAAGGGCGTGGACGGGCTGCGCGTTGTTGATGCCAGCGTCTTCCCAAAGATCCCCGATTTCTACATCGTCGGCGCGGTCTATGTTATCTCTGAGAAAGCGGCGGCTGTCATTATCGAAGAGGCCCAGAGCTCTTAATTCATTTCAGATCACTAATTCTGGTTCCCAATACAAATCCTCTAAATAATTGTACATTAATACAGTAGATTCTTTCTCTTGATTTTTTATAATTGTTGTTCTCGATTCCCACTCTTTTATTTAAATAAATGGCGTTCGATAGTAATTAATATTCGAATCTCTGATTTTTACTCGTAGAATTAATTGAATTCACTTGTCAATCGTTTATCATATCGATAGTTGCCACTGCTTTCGGGATAAAATCATATTTTGTACCCCATTCATGTTCGTGCGGTGTTGGCAGTTGCGATTGCGATATTAAAACTTGCTGTGCGTGAGTATTTTCATGGGGACGGGGTAAATACTACGCCTCTGGTGCGAGAAAGATATCTAATTGTACACCTCATTTCGGAAGGAGGCGCGCGCGCCGCACAGACTTGATGCGCTGCGTAAAATAATTGATTATCTTTGGTTAGTGTCAAAATGGCCACGCAAATTTCTCAGACAAACCCTGTTTTAATCGCAAGTACATAAAGAATAGAATTGGACATTGATTAATATCCACTGGTGACCACCATGGGAACGAGGGTTTGAGCTCACGAGGTGAAGAATCACTCGCACACGAGAACCTGCGTAAATCAATTTATCAGAATACTTCTTTCTGTGAACGACGCGCCTTTTACACAAGCCTAATCACAAACTATGTGAGCACATCGTTGTGAATTGACGAAGAAGATTGCATTCGGCAGAGATTGTGTCCCACCCAGGGCCGAGGTTGCGTGGACGGTGGAGTGCTCTTAAGGGCCATATGCATCATTAGAATTGCAGACATGTGTTGTCCAGACCGGACACTATGCACCCCAATTCCCAGTCTTCGCACATGTTCAAACATTTATGCGATGTCGGTTCTAAGGCAACCTTTTCGGCGCTTCAAAGACAGAAACAAACATGCGTGGCGACTTCGGATAGCGCGTGCTGCGTATCGACTGCGAGGATCTTGCGATGAAACTTGACATCCCTGTCCGCAGAAGGCGCGCGCAAGTATCGAGTACTAGTAGCCGGTAGCCGAGAATGACGAAAGATCGGAGGGTGTGACGAGCGAAAACTAGCGAATGGTGAGAGAATCGAAGAGATAGCGACTGCGCGCATTCCAAGCAGAGAATCGTACCGCGTTTCTCGACATCTGAAGAACGATAGAGAAGAGTATCAGCCAAGTAATCGCTTTACCCGAAGTCAACTCGTTTGAAGTACAGGAATGTGCTGTCTTCAAGCTCAAAGCAATCGCAAACGGAAATACGAGGACATGGACATGGCATAGCAGATTTGACGTCTACGGGGGTATCCGGATCCGGGGCGCAGTTCAGGGCTAGTCAGGGATGTAAATCATACTTGAAGGTGAGGGACGGGCGACCCAGTGAAGCGGCTAATCTCTGACATGCACATGGGCCGCCATGATCATCAGTCAAATATCCAGGTTTGAGTTTCCTTGACTTCAAGCGAGTCCTGATCCATGCGCCCGCGTTGGAGCCGCGTTCTTGCAAGTCAGTGACGCATTGGTGTGTTGAAAAGCCATGCACACGAACTCAAGCAGAACTCGAAGCTGAAACATGAAGGTGCGTTGTAAATGTAGGAGGCGGGAGGAAGGCGGAAAGCGAAATGGCCCACGTCAAGTCCCGACGTAACGCCTTGTCACGCGGCAAATATCAATTTCAAACTCAGCTTCAAGGTCAGGGACGTATTTAGGCGCCCAAACGGTGTCCTCCTCGACGATATGCTCTCAAACGAATGTTCTGTACAGTAAAATTTCTCGTTTGTAGTAAGATATAACTTGTTTTATGTCGAGGGAATTGAAAACTCTGCGGAAATTTTATTGCGTCGTGGTGATGGGGACCAGAGTAGATTCAATGCTTAGGATATTACCGGACGCAGTTTGCGAGCATTTCAATTCATTAGGTACAGGTTTCAATTACCTAATACTTACAGGTACGATAGAGTACATGGCCACGTCTGTATATATACGGCCAAAAAATAATTTCAATAGCTTCATCTAGATTTTTCAAGATGGCCCACAAAGATTCATTGTAGTCAGATCGCAGTCTCTGTAAGTATGGGAAACGGATTATTTCTAAAATTCCTTATTGTACTGCCTATTCGACATCAAACGCTATCCGTACATACTAAGTATGGCAAAATACAGGATCAGATGAATATCAGAAACTTATCTTTTTGCTTTTTTTGGCCTGATCGAGCGAAAAGGTAGTAGAAAGGCTAAGGGGGTCTATCTCTCGCGATTTTTCCTTCTCCACTTTTGAGATAAAAAGCAGTTTTCACATAAGGCTCCCAGCTCAGCTCGCTGCAAGCCAACAAGCGGTCTATACACAAATATTTAATATGGCTTGTTTAATGATAGTGTCAGCAGATAACTGATTAGAACAACTCTAGCGTATGTGACTGAAGAACTCCCTTCGTACGCAGTGTGTAGATCTACATAATTATTAGATGCCGAGACTCAAGGTAAATGCATTTCTCTACTGATTAACGTATGGCAGATAGATGCAGGCGTGTATCGTCGGTTAAGCTCGAAAGAAAGCTCCCAAATCACGCGGTGCACTGTATTCCACATTCTGACTTTGCCATTCAATTACTCTATATGGTAAATCCAATATCTCGTGAAACCGAAACCATCAGTCCTACTCTGGGTACTGTCGTATACTTCATATTGCGCAGACAATACTAGTCCTAATCCGAATTTACAGCATGACTTGTATCACCGGTGGATGTCCACATTTGTGCGCACCTCCACTAGGCCGAGTGAAGGTTAAAATGATCAAACTAGGAACCGAAGATTGAAATTGTACGAAAGACGAGGTATGACAGAATTGTGATGCTACCACGGATCATGCTATATTTAGCAGAAACACCCTCTTTAATTAGTTGAGCTAAGTTTAGATTACATTGTCTCTCGGTTGCTACAGGCTGCTGCAGTGCTACTCAACGGTATTTTAGGTAATACTGTCCGCATCGCCATCCCAAAACGATCTCTTGGAAGATGTTCTGACGACGAGATGTGAGTGTTTTTGAACCAAGATGGCCACTAGTGCCTGCAGTACTTGTTGACATAGCTCCCTGACTGGTGACTCTGGACTGGCGCTCAATGATTCATTGACATTTTCAGCATTCTCCTCCATCGCGGTATTCGTTACAAAATCGGTATATCCTACCCGCGGTACAGCTGTACAGCCGTTCAAGATAGAATCGTGACAGGTTGTCGGTTCCTCTCTCAATTTGTGCGGCGCTCACAGCTTTCACAGCTCAAAGGTACAATCCTATCAATCGGCGGTTCGATGTGGACATGTCGGATGCACACCCAATTTCGTACCAGGTAACATGTCAAGATATCAATTTGGTTGCGTTAGTATTACGCGCTTGATTGTTGAAACTCGCAGTTCCGGGACCGGACTATGAACTCGACGCGTTGACGATACGCATGTGTGAAGATAAATCTTCCGGTATTTAAGGGAGCTTCAGAACACAATTCTTTCGTTGAGCCACCCACCTTCGTTCCTACAACACTACCTAATATTTCTGATAACTTAATAACATGCGTTTCCGTGCCAACTTTTTCTCCCTTGCTATTGTATCCTCTATTTGGTATGCATCAACATCACTCACGAATATCATCATATTCTAACGCGTTCTATTTAGGCCATATCTGCTAGCAAATGGCGCTGCAGTGACCTCCACTCCCAGCGGATTTGCAAATAGTACGGTCCTGTCTGCCCAGACCGCGTCCAACACCTACGACTATATTGTCGTCGGATCAGGTCCTGGAGGTGGCCCTCTGGCTGCGCGTCTCGCACAGGCCGGCTTCTCCGTTCTTCTCGTGGACGCCGGAGACGATCATGGCACGGACGACATTATCGAAATCCCTCTTTTCCAAACGTTTGCCTCGGAGTACACTCCCATCACGTGGCAATACTTCGTCAATCACTACGCTAATCCTACCGTGGCTATGGAAGATCCTAAATTTACCTGGAAACAGCCAAACGGGACTTTCTGGGTCGGCCCCAACCCCCCTGCTGGAAGTGAGCCTCTGGGAATCTACTATCCTAGGGCGTCGACTTTGGGCGGATGCGCAGAACATAATGCGTTGGTCGCGTTGTACCCTTCCGAAGACGATTGGGATACCATCGCCAATATCACCGGCGATAGCTCATGGGCCGCGTCGAATATGCGCCAGTACTGGGAGAAGCTGGAGAACAACCAATACCTCACTCCCGGTACTCCCGAGGCGTCAGGTCACGGATTCAACGGATGGCTCGATACAACACTCACCGACATGAACCTCGTATTTGAGGATCGCCGGTGGACGAGCTTGGCGAAAGGTGCCGCGGTCGAAATGGGAGAGATCCTGGCCACCGCGACCTTGAACACCGTGGCTGCAATCAGCGCGTTGTTTATCACCGACGCGAACAGCGATACCACTACCCGCGACAGTACCTCCGGCCTCTTCCAGCTTCCCCTTTCCGTTACAAACACTACGCGCGCGCGTTCGGGTCCCAGAAATTTCATGCTCAGCACATCGAGCGCGTTTAAGCTCAAGATCCAACTAAGCACCCTCGTTACTCGCCTTCTCTTCGAACAAACACCCTCTATGATCCCTCGCGCTATCGGCATTCAGTACGTCACGGGCAGCCAACTGTATCGCGCCGCTCCAGGATCCGCTACTGCGACGCAGACTGGCAGTGGATTTGCTTTCGCCACTCGGGAAGTCATCGTATCCGCCGGCACTTTCAACACGCCTCAGCTTTTGAAGCTCTCTGGAATCGGGCCTAAGGCCGAGTTGCAGAAGCTCAACATCCCAGTCATTCTCAACGCTCCTGGTGTCGGCACCAATATGCAGGACAGATACGAGGTCACCGTCACTGGATCCTTGCCCTCCAACTTCCCCAGCTACAGCGGATGCACGTTCCTCGAAACTTCCGACGACCCTTGCTTCGATCAATGGCAGAACAACCAGACTGACCACGGCATATACGGCACAAACGGCGTCGCGTTCGGACTTATGTGGGCAAGCAGCGTCGCCCAGCTTGACGAGACCGATATCTTCGTCGGTGGTCTTCCAGCCAACTTCCACGGTTACTTCCCTGGATACTCAGCTGCCGCTGATCTCCACACTTGGTCGTACCTTGTCTTGAAAGCTCACAGTCGCAACAACGCCGGCACGGTTACTTTGACCTCGACGGACCCCCGCGATATGCCCAACATCACTTTCAACAGCTTCGCAATCGGTGGCGCGGATGACTTGCAAGCCGTTTACGAGGGTGTCGAGCTCGCGCGCGCTATGTTCAACAAGACGATCACACCTGATGGCGTATTCGTTGAGACCAACCCAGGACCCAGCATTCAGTCTGAAGCCGACATCAAGAGCTGGATCCAAACAAACGCCTGGGGTCACCACGCAAGTTGCTCAGTGCCTATTGGTGCGCTCAATGATCCCAACGCTGTCCTCGACTCGAGTTTCAGAGTCAAGGGTATCACTGGCCTGCGCGTCGTTGATGCAAGTGTCTTCCCCAAGATCCCCGACTTCTACATCGCTGGCGCCATCTACACTATCTCCGAGAAGGCTGCCGCAGTCATCATCCAGGCGGCAAAGAGTTAATTCATTTATCCAACCAACGCTCGTTGTCATTGTCTTGCCCTCTTTCTCGCTCATTTGTACATAATATTCTCATAATTATTAGACTCGCATCAGATACTCGTCCCCTCACTAGCCAGACATCCCATTCATTTATTCGAGTAGCCTTTCGGGAAACCAGCCGCTATGTATTTTTGTCACCATTATTTATATCGACCACTGGTCAAAGAATAGATTGTATAAACTATAAAAAGTTTCTTGATATAAGTTCTGCACGCCTCATAAATATCTTCGCCGTGAACCGATTGCGACTCCATGGCACTGTGAGTAGTTGGGGGTAGGTTCTCCGTAACAAACCGATGTCAATCTTATAACCTGCTGCGTAGTGCAATACATTTATTACCCACTCGGTACTAAGTATGAGTCGAACTGCAATCGAAGCCGAAGCTGTGGCCTGTCACGCTCATGGGTAAGTACGACTCAGCCACAGTGAACATTTCTCATGGCCGTCTATATACGCCTATATTCGTTCCTGGTCGTGCACACTCGTGTACTCGCGCGCGCCGATGCACGCCCCCCAGTGCGCTGGGCCGAAACACCAATGTCAATTGAATGCTTACTCACAGCGAGAGTGGGAATTCCAGGTAGAGATCGGTCCTTCTGCAGTATTGTCTGATCTGTTGATTGAATCGACTCCAATGCGCCACTCTGGTAGTTTCTGATCCGTTATTATTTGAAGTGCGACTTCGCCTCTTGGTCTGATAGGTCCCAATCCAGATATGTCATGGAGATTGGTATGGAGGCACGCGCGTTGAGGTCTCTTTCTCCCGAACAAGGTGTAATTATACAAGATCTTATCGCTCGCATTGCACTGATCCAGTAACCTAACCTGATATACGCCATACCGTACTGGTAGAGAGCAATATGCTCATTTGGAAATCAAGGCCAAAGTCAGAACGCACAAGTCTACGCGTGTTGAAGCAGGAGCTCGCGCTTTTCAGAGCTTGAAGGGATTCATATAGGCTTAGTTTTTCAGTTCGCACTGGAAATATAGAACAGGAGGTCTGTTAAAAGTCCGTATCAATCTCAAACGCTCACGATATCCAGCAGAATGGGTAGAATGGGCTCGCGATTAAGGATACCTCCCACCCGGCCGCATATGAAGGTCAATTCCTCAAACAAATTGTTTGCATTGCCCGGGGCAGTCAGGGGCAGTCGCGGCCGACGGGCGCGTCCCCCTGGCATCAGATCAAAGCGGGTTTCTCCATGTGGCGTTTACCCCATTTGCGGCCTTTAAGCGCCCGTCTGTAGCAAGCGAGAGGACTGATTGCCATTGGAAACAATTGCATTACGCATCCACCGAGTCCTGAAAAACAGCGTGGCTCCGAGGAAGTGCATTTCCAGGTGTCACTTTTCATTCTTCGAACAAGTCATCTGGGGAGAAGGGTGATATTCGGGGAGCTATGAAACACCGGAAGGGCGGTGCGTAGATTGTCCTTTAATATATAATCTATGGATTGATCAAATATAGAAAACATCTGCCCATTTATCAGATGCGAACGTACATTCAGTTTTAGTACAGAATTGTAGCACAGAGCGTTGACAAAGGACTAGTCCGAGGTATCCATTGGAATGCAGTCAGGTCAGATCGCAGGAGAAGCACTGTCCATGCAGCTCATGCGCCACACAGCATCATACCTACTAGGACACTATGCCAAGTGCGGCTCATTGGTAGAATTGTGCCGGTTTACACAGCAACGGATAGCGATGCCAGCGCTGTTTTAGAAAGTGATGATCAGACTGTGCATATCAAAGAGTAGCGCTCAATGAAGCGTTCCTAATTGAGTGTGGTCGGGTATTTTGACAATCGGCAGCTCACAGCGCATTCTGTAAATGGTTATGCTCTACCATGAAATACTTACAAACACCTCGTATTTGCGAGCGAGAACGTCGGAACGATCTGGGAAGAGTGCTCTTTTGTTTCCGAGCCTGCCGAAGTCGGTATCTTACATGCCGGGAGTAAATATGGTTCGGAACGTCCGAGCAGTGATACCCTGATAGGTAAATCTACTGGCGCTCACGGAAGCTGCGGAAAAGTACATAGTATGTGAGGTGCATATGGACGGTCTATCTAGCAAACTTATGAGCTGTTACAAATTTAATACGGGAGTAAAATATGTGCAGTACTTGCTGAACATGACCCAATCCAAGGAATAGTGTGATCTCTAAATTTAGCAGGCTCCGGAAAAGAGATGCCACGGAATCCTCGATACAGTACTGCCAAAGTGCCGCAGCCTTGAGTAGACATAATTGTATGCACTATAACCATATGGAAAATGCGCAGTCACATTGAGGGGTATACTGGAATTAAAACGCCTCTCCATCACCACGGTAGTATTTACAAGATATAAACACTTAAAATTAATTTGCTGTTTCAATAATTGCTGTAGCCAATCAGGGAGCGATCTACTCTATCTGTCGAGGAACAGCTTTAAGCTACGTCATCGAATTCTACGATTCGCTGGCCGACCACTGCACATCAACATGATTTTGTGCTTCGAAGCCCGTGAGTAGATGTAGAACGTTCAATCAATCATCTGTGACGAAACGGCCCTTTTCCTCGTTTTATTGTTAACCACGCCTAAGCATGAAGAAATGTGGAAGATCACACTGCACAGACATACAGAGACCGCCCACAGCTCAGGCGAGAAGTAGATAAGAATAGTAGGCCTCAAACAAATATCTTGGAGCATAAATCTATCGCCTTTGGTCTGTAAGATCGAGCTCAAAATTCTTGTTAAAGGTACTGCACTTTCGGTTCCCAGAATATATCATCAGTTACATCGACATTCGAGCCGCAGATCGAACTAGAGGTTACTAATACCACGGAACAGCATCTCATTCAGTCATGCTAACTCAATGATGAGGCTTATTTTAATCTTCGGGGTATAAAAACCCCAGGAACTCATGAAGACGGATCACTCAACCCATCTACAAGAATCAAGAGGCGTCTGCCTATAGAGTCAGTGGATTGACATTGTCTACCTCTCTTCAACGCATACAACAGGTACGTCTCTCTACGTGAATTATTAAGGATCTAACTGATCGAACCCCAAGGTTACTGAACTTCACCGTCGGCATGCGTCTCGCTCTAACTGGCATTTTCTCTGTCGCCGTCTTGTCAGCGTTATGGTGGGCTCATCTCATCTATGGGAATTGAATTGCCTGTTTGACTAATGAATGAATTTTAATAGGACACCCTTTTCCCATGCCGTTTCGGTGAATGGCACTAGCACACCTCCTCCAGCAGCAAATCAAACCGCTTCGAACACCTACGATTATATTGTAGTAGGTTCAGGACCTGGCGGAGGGCCGCTTGCAGCTCGACTCGCCCAGGCTGGATTTTCCGTCCTCCTCATAGACGCAGGATCAGACCATGGGACCGATGCCGTTGTAGAGATACCGCTCCTTCAAGCAGCCGCATCCGAGTACACACCAATCCACTGGCAATTCTTTGTTAACCACTTCTCAGATCCTGCCACGGCGCAACAAGACCCGAAATTTACCTGGCAGCTTCCAAATGGGACATTTTTTGTCGGTTCAACCCCACCAGCCGGGTCGGGAGCCACGCCCCTGGGAATATATTATCCGCGAACTGGAACGTTGGGCGGATGCGCTGAGCATAACGCGTTGGTAGTGACCATCCCTGCGGACAGTGATTGGGAAAACATCGCGACTCTCACAGGCGATTCATCCTGGTCATCTTCTAATATGCGCCAATTCTTTATTAAGCTCGAGAATAATCAATATCTCCCAAAGGGTACACCGGGCCATGGATTTGACGGATGGCTCGACACGTCACTCACTGATCTGCGGCTTGTGGCCGAGGACACGAAGCTTATCAGCCTGGTCCAGGCAGCTGCTGCATCTCTCGGGAAAGGCCTTCTCAGCAGCATACTTTCGACCATCACCGGTCTAGCACAGGCCTTTTCCGCCGACTTGAACAGTTTATCTCCTCCTCCGGACACCACGACCGGTGTATTCCAGGTTCCTCTCTCAGTTACAGAGAGCACCCGGGCACGTTCGAGTCCGAGAAAGCTTATTCTCGATACAATTAGCGCCACGAACTCGAACGGGAGCAAGAAGTACAATCTCACTTTGCAGCTCAATACGCTCGTCACTCGTGTCCTTTTCGACAACTCTTCCAAGACCCCTCGAGCTATCGGGGTCGACTTCCTCAGCGGCAGTCATCTGTACCGTGCCGATCCCAGCTCCGGAAATGCGACGTCCACAGGCTCCGGATCATTTTTCGCTAAGCGTGAGGTCATCGTGTCCGGTGGCACGTTCAACACGCCGCAGATCTTGAAGCTCTCCGGTGTCGGCCCGAGTGCCGAGTTAAGCGCCCTGGGTATCCCCGTTGTGCTCGACTCGCCCGCGGTCGGTACAAATATGCAAGACCGTTATGAGGTCACTGTCGTCGCGGAGGCAAACAGCGACTTCAAAATCTTGGAAGGATGCACATTCCTTAGCACTCCTAACGATCCTTGCTTCATCCAATGGCAGAATGACACCAGCAACCGTGGGATCTACGGTACGAACGGGGTACCATTCGCCGTTGTCCAAAGGACCAGCGTCGCAGACTCGACCACGGCAGATATCATTCTTGCCGGTATTCCCACTAATTTCCATGGTTATTTCCCGGGATATTCGGTAGCTGCAGGCGCGGATATTCGGCACTACAGCTGGCTTGTCTTAAAAGCACACAGCCGCAACAATGCCGGCACGGTGACGCTCACCTCGACGGACCCCCGCGACACGCCCCTCATCAATTTCAATAGCTTCACTGACGGTGCAGATTTGGACCTGCAGTCGAGCTTCGAGGGAGTTCAGGAAGCTCGTAAGATATTCAAGGACGTGGTACCTATCGGCGGCAGTTTCACAGAAGTCATTCCAGGTCCCTCGATACAAAGCGAGACAGACGTGAAAAACTGGATTCAGACTAACGCTTGGGGACACCATGCAAGTTGCTCGGTACCCATTGGCCCCACCAGCGACACGAAGCTCTCTGTTTTGGATTCGCAATTTAGAGTCAAGGGAGTTACAGGTCTGCGCGTCGTCGATGCCAGTGTTTTCCCGAAGATTCCAGCTTTCTACATTGCTGCTGCCGTGTATATGGTCTCAGAGAAGGCTGCAGCGGTCATCATCCAGGATGCGAAGAGCTCTTAATTTAATTTGTCGGTGCGCCGTTCCGTTAGAATTAATCAGTTAGTACATCTGATACTTGACATTTCCTGTTACGTATCCTAATTTCTACTAAGAACTTATATTTTTTACAAGTTCTTCGTTTATTTACATAGTATATATTTTTGAGCGTAGCGACTCTTCAGGCTTGAATAGGGACTGACTAGAACTATGATAGCATTCAATAAATGTTAGCAACTGTCTTTCAGTTTACGCTGCCATGCTTGAAAGATCGACATCAATAAATGTTCAACATTTTGTAAGTAACCATGGCCGCAGTGGACTTCGTCGTATGAGTCGGCAATACTGATGTTCCCACGCCAACTTCGGAGTCACATCACTGCCAAAATCATCCGTGTTTCAAGTTCGACCTCCAACGTCAGCTGTAACAACTGCCGGTTGAGTCTCATCTGGCCCAACGTTTCTAACATATTCTCACTGCGATGCCATCTCCATCCATCCTCCCGCAAGCTATATCGTGCTCTATGAATCGATCAAACAGACTCATTCGGTCAGCTCGGTGTTCAAACGCAATTCAAACGCTCAAGCCTAGCAACATCAAGAAGTAGTCGCCCAGCATAGTCGACACGTATGGCTTGTCCATTCAACGAAGTAGGGTCACCTAGCTTGGAGACACTGCACCCATCCTCCCTTAAAGAAGAATCTTCTGATTCCACTGACTCGGAATCAAGATTTCCTCTTGCCGCAATTTTCGCGATTACGACCCATGTTCGTCGGCACCGCCTTGCATTGCGTATCTACGCGCATTCAATTCTTCCACTGGCTCGATTTTTCCTCTGCGGCTGAAGGCAAGGCGAGTAAATTCTCTGCAGTTCCAAATGATCTTGGTTGTCTTTGCCTCACATATTTATTTTGCCATGAATTCAAACAGTCAAATTGCACTGTGGGTTCATGATTATCTTGACCCCAAAATCAAGTGAGCGTTTCAACTGCGGTTGATTTTCTAGTGGGGTGATTTATTTATTTCTGGTACCACTTGCATTGCCCTCCAGAGATCTCGTTCTGGCCTAGATGTCAAGGTATAGTTCGAGTATAGTTTAGTCGCCGTGCACTGCTTAGATTTTCCGTCCTGTACAACTGTCGTCCCTGTAAGAAGGGTCACGTATGTTCTCAGAAAAAGCTCAGCTGCTCTGAATATTTACGGGCGGCCGCTGGTTACCTTATGTAGATAAAAAAAATTAGTCCGCGCTACAACTTGAACGCCCTGGTTTCAATTATGCACATATTTTTTGGAGCGTATTTCGAGATGCGGTCCCTCGTTCAAAAATCATGCAAGCGAAGTTCCTTCTCATGCCTATCTTTATATTTGCGATCACATTTATTCTGGCGTTCCTATGTATACGCCTTCCGAATTATAAAATCCACATGGAATATCTCGGTCAAATATAGCGAAGTTGCAAACGGGCTAATCGCACTAGGCTTCCTACAGAACGAGCACCTTTTCAATGCCGTGAGCACTGTAGGGGGCTGGTGTATTTTATTCCGAGACGTCATCGAGTTAGTCGTATTCTATTCAAGGAGCATGTCTATTTTACTCCGAAAATTAAGCCTCGGGTTCGGTTTACGGGCCTCTGACCGACTATCAGCGCTCCCCAGAAAGAAGACACAGCTTCCCCATGAGAAGCCAATTTTATATAATGCATTGAGCGGCTGTGAAGCCTCTGTAAAATATACGATCATACATACATGTGCGGCGCTACTAGTAAGTTCTGCGATGCCATCGTACCATTCATAGGACCAATCAGGTTCCAGAAACGAAAAAAAATCCTATGGCGTCAACACTGGCATCATATTCACCTGTATGCCCGCGCGGAACGCAAGACGACAGCGCTGAGCACTATGCCTGCCATTCCTAGGCTGTGATAAGCTGTGATTGTACTTGGGTGGTGCAGTGCTGCACGTTGCATGAATCAACGGATCAGACTAAATTTAGACATGTCTTGGCGTGACATTTCGGGATTTGCTTTGCCTATTTTCAGACTCTTTAATGGGAACTTGACGCTCGACTGTCAAGTTTAGGAACAGTTTAGCTGCTGATAAGGCTTGGAAAAAATTCAAAATTTACTCAAGGAGCGTATTTCGCTCTATCTCTTATATGCTCTCAGCCTCGCTTTGGGAACATAATTTGTATTTTGCTGTAGTGAAGTGTATCATCTTTGTCGACGAGGCTACCCCGGGTTCCGGTAGGCATTCAAGTCCATAGTGAATTGATCGATTGGCGATCTATATCTGCCATGAACACTGTGACCCTGCGAATCCGACATCTCGGAGGAATGTACAATGCTATTCACTGCTCGGCTCTCCACCATTCACGCAGAGGACCCATATTGACTGGCGCCCCCTGGTTGCAGCTGCAACTCCTTGCGGTCGGTAGGATGCAAAACATCCGAGGCAATCTGCCCAAATTTGCAGGGCGGGGCCTGGCGGGGCGCGTGAATCTACGCTACGCGATTATGTGTCCATGAAACCTCGTCTTGGCCATAGCGAAGCCCTGAAACCTGGAATTTGTCGATGCGGTGGGCTCTGGTATTTAATACAGCATATATGGTTTGGAATTTGCACCATCCCGTCTCCCCTCTCTCTAGAGCATCGATACTTTCTTTATATATCTTATAAGGTTCACTTAATATGCGTCTCCAAGCAAACTTTTTCGCTATTGCTATTCTATCATCCATTTGGTCAGTAGCGGTATTCGTTGTGATACGGTTCATTGTGTGCTAAAGTGACGCGTCCTTAGGCCATACTTAGCGAGTGCAGCCACTGTATCAACCGACAGCGCGGCCACCAGCTCGGCTTCGAACAGCACCGTCACCGCTGCTCAAGCGAACGCGTCTAATACTTACGACTACATTGTCGTTGGATCGGGTCCAGGTGGCGGGCCTTTGGCTGCTCGTTTGGCTCAGGCTGGATACTCTGTTCTCCTTCTCGACGCCGGTGAAGATCGTGGAACCGACCCTATCATCGAGATCCCTCTTTTCCAGACTTTCGCCTCTGAATATACTCCCATCACTTGGCAGTACTTCGTCAACCACTACTCCGACCCTGCCGTTGCTCAGAAGGACTCGAAGTTCACCTGGCAGAAGCCCGATGGCTCGTTCTGGGTCGGTCCCAATCCCCCTGCCGGAAGCACGCCTCTGGGCATTTACTACCCTCGCGCGTCGACACTGGGCGGCTGCGCTGAGCACAATGCTCTGGTTGCACTGTATCCTTCGGAGGACGACTGGAACAACATTGCCACCATCACAGGGGACAAATCATGGGCCGCGTCAAACATGCGCCAGTACTGGCAGAAGCTCGAAAACAACCAATACCTCAATCCTGGCACCGCTGCAGCCGTTGGCCACGGATTCGGCGGATGGCTCGACACCACGCTTACCGATCTCGGCCTCGTTCTCCAGGACCAGAGGTGGCTCAGCTTACTCGGGGGCGCGGCTACTGCGATGGGCGAGAAAGTGACCGACAAGCTATTGACCACCGTCAGCGGATTGACCTCCATGATGATCACCGACGCCAACAACGCTTCGCCCCGCCGCGACACCACGTCAGGCCTGTACCAGCTCCCTCTTTCTGTCACGAATACTACGCGCTCGCGCTCCAGCCAGCGGAGTATGATTCTCAGCACTGCCAGTAACCGCAACTTCAAACTCAAAGTGCAGCTCAGTACCCTCGTCAGCAATGTCATCTTTGACCGCTCGTCGAAGACTCCTCGCGCCATCGGTGTCCAATATCTGCAGGGAAGCCAGCTTTACCGTGCCGCTCCCGGTTCTGCGAGCGCGACTTCGACCGGAAGTGGGTACGCCTTTGCCCGCCGTGAAGTTATTCTGTCTGCGGGAACGTTCAACACGCCCCAGCTGTTGAAGCTTTCCGGAATCGGTCCCAAAGCCGAGTTGAGCGCCTTGAAGATTCCTGTCGTCGTCGATTCACCCGGAGTCGGTACCAACATGCAAGACCGATATGAAGTTACCGTTTCCGGAACCCTTGCCACCAACTTCCCCATCTACAACGGCTGCACGTTCCTCCAGACCGCCGACGATCCGTGCTACGCCCAATGGATGAACAACAAGACCAATCACGGCATCTACGGGACCAACGGCGTCGCTTTCGGTGCCTTCTTCAACAGCAGCATCTCCGCGCAATCTGACATCTTCGTCGGTGGTCTTCCCGCCAATTTCCACGGCTACTTCCCCGGATACTCGGCCGCCGCCGACCTCCACACATGGTCGTACCTCGTCCTGAAGGCGCACAGTCACAACAACGCCGGCACCGTCACCCTCAGCTCGACCGACCCGCGCGACATGCCCAAGATCAACTTCAACAGCTTCGCCGTCGACGGGGACCTCGATCTGCAGGCTGTCTACGAGGGTGTCCAGCTTGCGCGCGCCATGTTTAACGGCACCATCACCCCAGACGGTCCGTTTGTCGAGACGAACCCAGGCCCCAGCGTGCAAGGCGAAGCTGCTATCAAGGATTGGATCAGGACCAATGCGTGGGGCCACCATGCAAGCTGCTCGGTGCCGATTGGCGCGACCAGCGACCCGAAGGCCGTCCTCGACTCGAAGTTCAGGGTCAAAGGTGTGAGCAGCCTGCGCGTCGTCGACGCAAGTGTGTTCCCCAAGATTCCTGACTTCTACATCGCCGGCGCCATCTACACCATCTCTGAGAAGGCCGCGGCCGTCATCATCCAGGATGCTCGCAATTGATTTGACTGACACTCGTATACTTTGCATAGCGGTTGTTTATACATCATCACTCTCTCATTGACATCCACACCGTCTCTTTAGCATTATTTATTTATTGCATGCTTCGTTGTTGGCGTACTCGACGCCAGGCAATCCTTATTGACTACTTACGTCTACTTATTATTTGTACCAATACTTCCACATATCTATTACGTTCCTTCAATATATTTATCTGTCTTTCAACTTTAAGTTGAATAAATCTATTTATCGTCTGCATGCCAGCTTCTCCAACCATATAGCCGGTAAAAATTGATGTAAGGCCTTTGAAAGGTGAAGCACTCTGTAGGTGCCCGATTGGCTTCTTGGTGAACTTCCTGAGTAGAAAGCTAAACAGCAGTCAACGATCGATGACAGTCAAACGACGCCAGTTGCGATTTTTCTACGCAAACAACATTCCTTAATGGCATGACCGACCGACCATGAGAAAAGCCTTCAAGCCTTCAATGTTGAAACAGTCGCCGTAGGAAAGCTACAGACAAGGCAATAACAAACGATATATATGAGGAGCTCTCCGGTTAACGGCATGAGGTGCACCGTTCAGTACCTCTTCGAAGCTGAATCTCTCGCCCCTTTCCCCTGAGATCGGTTCCTCGAGGGCGCACCGAGCTGGACGAATCTCATCCCCAAAGCGATCGTAGCTCCGAATATGCGTTATCTAGTCATATTTGGGAGATTGCGGGTGCTCGAAGTGAAATTTCGGTACTGCAAAGGGAGCGCGCGTTCACGCAGACCCGCAGGGCAACAGAGGGCTCTCCAAAAAATAAGTAATGGAAGGACTGAATTTTCAAAGACGGCGTAAGATCGCCATGCGGGGCAACCATCAGTGGCCTATCTAGTACAGTGATGACGGCGAGAATGCAAAACGCGATTCACGACATGATGAAGTCAAATCGCGCCCCACAGTCAGGCGGCTGGCGAATGCAGGGCTCAGAACAGCTATCTTGAGTAGGTGTCGTCTGGAGCCGGTGTTCGCCGCGAACGTCGCCTGGCCTGTGGGTCTCGTGTATATTCTCCGTGGAAAATCGATGAAGGAGATAAAGAGGAAGTATGAGATGCAGCAGGTGAAGTGACAGAGACATTGGGAGGTAGTGGAACAAATCCGAAAGAGAGCATGGGGAAAAAAGGTTTGGGGAGTCGTGTGGTCGGGGTTAAGCTCTGTTAACATCGGAGATTTCCCATAAAGCATGAGTTATCGACGATAATCACTTTTACAGTCGTATTAAGCACTAAGTAGGCGCATGCAAGTAGCATTGAAGTCGTGACACGCTTGGTGAACAAATGACTCGAGGGCAACGGCAATAGTACTCGTTGAGCCTCAGAGTTCCGCCAGCGAGGTTCCGGACTACATCTGCCGATGGAGGTCTATATATGCGCCCCCATTCTTTGGCTCGAAGAAAGAGTGGATCAGGAAGTGCGCGAAAGACGCGCGTTGAATGCACAAGTGAGACCTTTGAGATACGCTGGGGGTTAAAAATTGAGCCACATCCAAGTGCCTTTAATCTTCGACACGTCGCAGAAGCACTGAGGGGGGTACCAGAGAACCTAAGGAAGCTGCTTGGCTCTACTAGTCGGATTTGGCGATCCGGAAGTTGAGCAGGCGGAGCGCAGACCATGTTCAGGCTCGGAGACTCCGCCACACCACCTAAAGAGCTCGAAGGGGAGTGTAGGGTAACGCTGAAAGAAGTTACAAAGGGCAAGGAGCAGGGAGGGGGGGTCAAAGAAAGACTCGGAGAAAGGAGGAGGTCGCGGCTCTCCAGGATTTTTTTGCTGATCAAGAAAAAGCGAACGGGCACGCAAATCACGCTCTATCACGTGGTTGACTCAGCACGCATCACCCGCTTCGCGACGCCGCAGTCGCGGACTAGCGCGGACTCCGAGCGCGTCGACGAATGACTCACCCCAGGGCCCATTGTGAAGATTCCTGAAATAGCGGCTTGAACATATGGTCCGTGCACCAAAGAAACAAGGTATATAAACGATGGATGGTCAACTAAGTAACTCATACTTACCTTGATGACATAGCTCCTTTCAAGTGCTTGGGTCTATGAGTCGCGGTGATGCTCCATAGCACGGCGACCTTGTCCCCAGAGGGTCACTGCGGTTTGTATGGGCTTAGGCTCATGCATTATCTCAATATTTTCCTGTCCCGCTCCGGCCACTCTGGCTGGGCGGGCTTCTTTTTTGACGGTCTGTTGTCCTAACCCTAACCCGAATGTATTTAGCAAACCAATTGCATTATTATTACCCTTATTCCGGACATATCACGACGTCCAATCTTTCGGTCGGACAAAATAAATGGTGGGTGCAATTATACTCCCACCGCTTTGGCCTTCTCTCCGAGTGCTTTCATCTGAATTGACGCCATCGACATGTTGAGGGCCACATTTTTGCTGCGATCTTTTTATATTGACATGCCGGTTTTCTAGTGGCCACTCGGCCACCAAACTCTCTTCTTGTTCTCGGCGCTTATAAACTTGATATCTCGACCTACAACGTGCCACTCCCGCACGCCCAACAACACCACTAGTCAACTATAATACCAAGCTTTTCAAGTTCGATCATGCAAACCGAAACTGTCAATATTGACAAGCTTGTATTCGAATGGGAAGACGACGAGGGGGTGGCATCCTCAATGAACCGAACCAAGCACACGATTATCCTTGTTGGAAAGCACTACGCATCAACCGGGCGCGCCGTAGCGGGCCATCGGCGTGCCGTGAAAGCACAAAGTAACACCCAAGCGGTGCGGAGTGTGGATGCTGCAAGCGTCATGCAGAGCATTACCGCAACGCCGGCATTGTGCCACTCAAGCTTCGAGGTGGATCTTTTTTGCTCTAACGCGCGCGGGTTATCTTGCCGACGCTGATAATTTTATTTGTATCAGGAACTGAGGCTAGAGTGCTACTTGCAGTCGATGATCGCAAGGGGCACTCCTCCAACTCCCGTCGATCCCGTCGAGACCCCCTGGGCCGTGATTCAACCTGTTTTCAGGGAATTTAGATGCCTCCACGATCAGGATACGCACATATCTGATAGTCCTATGTCTTCCGACGAAAGCAAGGATAGCTTTGGGGTCATCCTCAAATCAGCGTTGAAAACTGAGAGTTGAAATTTAAATGCTTCATTTGACGTCCCAAGTTTGCCAACATTCATGTAATCAAATTTCAACTTTTACCTAATCTCCTCTTGTTTTTCTTCGTGCATAATATTACCATACTCCATGTATTATGATCAGTGACACCATGCAATCTTGTATTTAGACAGGTCATTTTGTGTCTTTTATGTTTGTAAGCCAAAGAATAGTACCACTATATGTTACTACAAGTGATTGCTAACTACATATGTATTTCATCGCGCCTGAGTCAAATAAATAAATCTGAAAAATCACTTCACGAGAAAACAGATACAGTAGTACAGTCGCCGCAGGCGTCAAATATAAATATCGACTCGCTGAATGTTCATACAATCTTGACAGACGCCAAATGCTCGAGGGCTTGTTCAGTTTCTAATCTGAGCTTCATAAACTATTCCAGAAAAGGATAGTGCGACGCCTGCCATAGACAGGAAGAGGCAGATCTGGTGTAGTAGAGAAATGAGCTTCATGCACAAATGCGACGGGGCAAGCTCCACTGCGGCCGCATCGCGCTCTGTCGTGTTGCATAAAATATAGACAATAGTGGGATCGACAGCGGTGGCCGGGGCCTCTATGTCAACCGATAAAGGCGTTTCCTCGGTGTGCGTCTTCTCCTCGTCGTCGTCGTTCGTCTCAGAGTCACACTCTGTAGCGTCCACCACGATACGCGGGGCAAACGTTTCTGAGTTCCACTGCTCGGCCCGCCGAGCGAGCATATCTTTCTCGCGCATCACAATGAGTCCTCCGATGAAGGAAATCGTACCTAAGGCAGTCCGGGTCCAGGTTAATTCCAGTCAAGTCTACTAAGGATATCAAAGCTAATGAAGACGCACTTGCGCTTATGTAAAGAATAATGCCACATGCAAGGCCCATGTTGGCTGGTCTGCCAGCGCCTTCGGCTTGATTATTGTAAGGCGTTCGAGAATTCAAAATTTTGAGCAGTGTTGCGTCTATAGACGCGAATAAAATCGTCTGTGGAAGTAGATTAGAGTTAAAATCAAAACCTACTCTTGCAATATTAATTATACCGTACAATAATACATATGCTGCTCAGGCTGTCGGATCTCAGATCCAGAGCTCTGAGTGCACCACCATTGCCTATATTCAAGAGAATATGAAAATTTGACTGACCAAAGCTTGGAAAGATGGGATGCGTACCAAATCTATGCTGTGTCATCTTGGGTGATATACCATAAATATAGAAAATACAAATGATCTGTTAAAGGATTATTAGTCGACATTTAACATCTATAAAGGACCTCAAACCTGGTTGAAAGAGCTAGAAGTGTTATACAGTAAAGTAGGTGGTTCTCTCGAAGCGCAAATGAGTTTCAGTGGCCGTACCACAACTGAGTGAATGGAGGCAACACCTTCCCCTTCTTATATAAGTTGCTAGTGTTGTGATAGGGCACATGCAAATAGATGGAAAACGGGGTGTATACGTGAGCTATGCTTGTCATATAGCACTGTACTAGGAAAATGACATCGATGCAGTGAACTTCTGCACTGCGTGTCATTTGCCTACTAAGCAGATTTTTCCAAGCCAATTTACATAAATAGTGTACTTGTATGCTGTGACAGGCCATGCGTGTAGTTGGAAATGCTATAAATGGATGTCTTCTTCGAAGTTGCACACCATTTATCTACTCCGACCAAGATGTCCTTGTGGTCAGTCCAGGAAACGGCGGACCATAGCCATCACGATCATCATGTGAACAGATTTTAAAGGTCAAAAATACAGTGACAGTTCCAGTGCGAGAAAATTATTACATCTTGTGTTACAGCCAGAGCTCATGCCTACCATTACAAAAATTTACTTGGTATACTGTATAATGTATGGCGTCGAAATGTGAAATGGATGAAAGAAGAGGAAAAAATAACCACATTTATTCACCTCTCCCTCCTTCTTGGTGAGGCTCTTCGCAATCATCCGGAATGAAACAGATCCCGATAACAATGAGGAAGCTGACTGACATCACGATCAGAGTAACGCTGCCGATGATTGGGGGAAGGCGATCGTATGCATCGCAGATGATGCCTATAACGGAGGAAATGAAGCCAAGAAGCGTCAAGACCACACACATAAAGTGAAAGCGGCCAAGGAGCTGAGTGGGGACGCGATGGATTTGGCTGGGCTCGAGATACGTATCGTTCCATGTCAGGTATGTTCCCGTGAAGGCTCGTGTTGCTCGTCGGATTTTGCGATGAAGATTGGGAGGGGGGACATTTAAATTCTCTCCGTGTTCTGTCACCATATTTTCCATCTCGATTGGGGAAATAACAAATGGTTGGCTTTGGCTGCTACTTCCACGACTATGATGAGATCCTCGCTTCTTGGCCATGCTCTGTCGTTCCGTGCGCGCCCATTTGATCTTATAGCGAACGAGAAAGAATCCTCCAAGAAAGGATATGAGTGCTTGAATAATTTTCTCAGAGGTTGTCTACTAAGCAATCGGAGGAGAGGAACAATACCTGCAAGGATATGGAGAACTAATCCACCTGTAAGGCCGGCGTTTGCTGCTAAAGCTAGCATTGACAAACTCGAAGCTTGACCTTGCGGAGGAGTAGTGATGCTAATCAAGGTTGCCTCTGTCGAGGCAAAGAAAATCGTCTACAATTAACCAGGTAAAAATATACCTCTTCAATAGGGGGTTATGAGAAACTTACAAGCACACTGATCAGCTGCAATCTCTCCATCCAGGACTCCAGGAGGCGGCGTATGGCTTTCTCCTCAGCGTAGTTCATGAAAGATAGTTCGTCATCGCCGTTTAACATCGTGTCGGTTGTGGCCTGAGAGATACCACTTTCCAAGGGTGTAGTGACATGGACGAATGGCCGGCCCTCTCCTTCAAAGCGGTGTGCACTCGTGTCCACCGACAGAGGTTGGGGGTACAGACGCTCTTCAGAGGCGCGGCGGTGGCTTGCGGGAAGCATTAGGGTTTCTAGCAATACTGCGAGTGCGTACGCTGCGGCGCATTTTAACCAATAAGCAGTTATATACCAATAATACGCATAGCTGACGAGAAAGCAGTAAAAATATAGGATCGGTGCCAATGTGGCGAAAAGGGGGCACGAAGACGAGGCGGTGCATTCGACGGGTGTACTGACTTGACTCAGAGATGTGCAGTCTTTAATATCCTGATGTACCGGTACAATGCAAGTACGATGGTACACATACGTGTATTTATATAATCTCATGAACGAAAGAAGCGAATAAAAACGTGACTCGTTGTAAGCTGATAGCCACTGGGCATTGAAATTGAAAGGGCAACTCGAAGTCGTCTACTAAGGTTTCGGCACACCTCGGCAGGGCGATCAAAATATCAGGCCTTCCATAGCAGATCAGTTTCCTAATTCATTCAAATTTAATAGGAGATCTCTCTCGGACTGAAATCGTCAGGGAAAGATAAACATGGAGGAGTTCTGTAGACATTTTATGCTACGTTATATATGTACATATACATTATTTAAATCACGATAGGTCATGGTGTTTCCTTCATTTCCCATTGAATTTCTTCGCCAACAGGCTGATCGGGGAGAAAGAAAATCACAAAGACTGAAAGCAAGGTGACGGAGATGACGGTGATAGCTACACTACCGATAATAGAAGGGAGACGATCATAAGCATCACATACAAGACCTATGACGGAGAAAATGAACCCAAGGAGTGTTAGCACGACACACATAAAGTAAAAACGTCCCAGAAGACGTGTAGGAACTTGGCGTTTGTGAAAAGGGAGACAAGGTCCTTCATCCCACCTGCCCACGCAAAAATGTCCCGACATTTTTCTGATTTTTCTGCCGAGAGAGGAAGATGCACTGATTGGAGATATACTCTCGTTCGTCTTGAAGCAGATGTCGGCAGGTGAAAGTGGGGGTACGTTGGGTTCTCTGTCGCAGGTATAATTGGCGTGAGTCGCCGCTCTCTTTTTTGCCATGTCCAGACGCTCGGTATGGGCCCATTTTATTTTGTAGCGAACGAGAAAAAAACCAGCTAGAAAAGAAATAAAGGCTGACGAGCTCCGTTTGAGAGTTGCTATTAAATGAGGTTTCATTAAAATATTACCTGCAAGTATATGGAGAACCAGACCACCCGTAAGACCCGCATTTGCTGCTGAAGCTAGAATTGTCATATCCAGTGCTTGACCTTGTGCAGGAGTTGTAATACTGAGTAAGGTTGCCTCAACAGAGGCAAAGAAGATACTCTATAAATTATAGATGAATCATATCAGGAGTCAAGCTTCTGAATTGTCTAGGCAAAGACTTACAAGCACACTGATGAGCTGAAGTCTCTCCATCCATGATTCTAGAAGGCGTCTAATAGCTTTGTCTTCTTTGTGGACTAACGAAGACTCGGAGGATTCAATATCGCCGTTGAATCTGATAGAGGCCGATTTATGTGAGAATTCAGGGGCAGTCGATGTGGTGGGAGAGCGCTCGGGGACAGTATTGATACCAATGAGTGCGCGTCTTGTACCGTTCGAAGGGGTATTGCAAGCATCTGCTTCCACCGTAGCTTCGAGTGGTGATTGGAAAGATTTCGAAGTCCCTGTAGGTGTCATTCTCGCTGCCAGGGAATGTCGATGGGGACGACAAACTCTCCAATGTCTGTTATATACCTCATAGTGCCAAGACTCTAAGACATGTACAAGAAGTTTACAGGCTTGCCACGGCCGATTGACATTCGCGAATGTCTTTTCGTTTCTGAACCGATGACAAATGGACGATCTAAGTACGGGCGCTTATGAAATCTGTGGCATTTCCTTGGCGTGATAATGAGAAGCCGCTTTTGCGGCAGAGCACAAGCGGCAGAGCATCCGTAGAGCTGTATTTGCCAGTGGGGTGTGTGAGTCATTCTTAACAAAAGATTTCGTACACATATCTGCATGGTAGATTGTCTTGTGACCCGTTGAGCGATATTAAAAATAAGGCTCGCCGAAACCTGACGTCAGAAAAACACCGACGGCGACTTAGACTAGCTCAAATCTTGCTTGCATTTTCAAGTCGACTGTTGGCCTCTACAGGCTCTAACAATCTTCCATCGTACACGAGTGAAATACTAAATTATTCAGACCCTAGAAATCATTCACGGAAGCCGCACGTTCAATCTGAATCTAGTTTTGCAAATGATTTTTCCAAAGCTAACCTATTTATATGCTAGAAAAAAGATCTCTCACCTCAGGCCGGCCGAGCGGGACACGCGCTGCGCTAGTTTTGCGTGCCAAGACGGTTAGCACTGGCTTGCTGTTGTGTAACTTCGACACGGCGTGCATAGCCATTCAAATTATAAGTAGAAAAGCCAACTCTGTTTTTCCTGGTGGACTGCTGGCTCAGTTGAGATTTGTACGAACATTCGTGATGTGCTTGGCTTGATAAGCGTAGTTTCAACTAAGAAGTCGGCGAAATTGGGATACACCGAGATTTTCGCTGCCTTGAATTTCTTCGTATAACACTAGTTTGACCACAGTGGAAGTTGTATGGTACACATTCATAAACATACAAAATGAAGGATAGAAGTGCAAATGAAGTAACGTGGTGTGGGAGATGCGAAATAAGATTGGAGAGAACGAGGTGAGATAGAATAAAAATAACAGTGGATTCGATGTTAAGACGGGTGCGCTTCCGATAAATGTCCCTCCGGAGTGTAGAAATAAACAAAGAAGAGAACAAGGTATCCATGGAGAAAGAAACTTTGTACAGCGCATATATCAAAAGCAAGGACTTAACAACATACATACAATACAGTTTGAAAGCAGGAGATTCAGCGGGAAGAATAGAAGCAATCCAGAATGATGTTGATGACAGATGGGTGGGGCAAACGTAGAATGTAGATCAAGGCCAAGGGGAAAGATTGTAGAAAGTTCTACGCTGGCATCGTGACTGGCTCCAAAAAGCTCGCCAGCGCCCATCCGACGACACCGTTTCCGTCGCGGCATAGCAACAAACAGTCTTCGCCGTCATCCACGTAGAGCGGTAGTTTGGGGTGTATACTAGGGTGTCCCGCTTCCTGTAGAACCTGATAAAAATCGCCCACCACCAAAGTGAAGAATGGGAACGAGTAATATTGCACAGACGCGGGAGGCCGGCATGGATGGATCACTTGGCACACATATTTCGCAGGTTTAGACACCCAGGAATCGCGTTGCGACGGGGTGAGAGGTTGTGGATCGGGAGGAGCGGAATTGCTATTCCGGTCGGAGTTGCTGCCAGTGAAGAAAGACGTTATCGATTTGGTAGAGCCTGAACGTTTCCTCGTGTGCGTGGGGCGTTCCTTCGATTTGGCCTTTGGGCTCGCAGCTGCAGGGGCTGATATGGTCGGCATAGACTGCGGGTGAGAAAGTGCCGTTCGGCCGCGGTCCCTATCTTGACGTTTCTCCTTCTCTTTCGATCGTGAGGGAGATATTCCTTGCTGGAGCTGATAATGCTCCCATTCCTCTATGGGTGGCTGGTAGTACACACGATCGCCTTCCACGACATACCCGGCGCCGTTTGGCAGTTGCGGCACTTGACTCAAAGTCTGTATTGTCGTATTCGTCAACACAGAGGCCTGGTCAGTGGACGTATGGTGTGCGAGTGGCATGGACTTTCTTCGGCCCAATGGATTAGCTCGGCCGTTGTCAGATGGTGGAAGATATTGGCCGCCCTCTGTGGATGGCGCCATCGACCCGCTGCCGATGCTCATGTACTCTTCAAAGTCCTCTGACAGCCCATGTCCGTGAGTGCGCCTGCGGGACGGAGTTCTTGCTTCAAACGGTTGTCGCGCACCGTCTTGCGAAGGCGAGCGGTAGTTCGCACTGCTCCGGGTAATTCCACTCCCACTAGACCTCGACGTACTAGCCAATGTGCTCGTGTCGCTTGAGCCACGTCCTCGGCCCCGCCTGCTGCTAGATTCCCTGCTGTCGCGGGATTGAGTCACGCTCGTCATCGATCCCAGAGGCATCGGGCCTGAAACAGAGTATAAAGAGGTGCCACTAGAGCTAGGCGCATGCGAGGGATTGAGCGCGGCCAGATTTGACGTAACGGCCATGGCGGCCTGCTTCTTGTTCGTAGGTGAGTGTGCCGGTTCCAGTGCAGAAAACAGCGAACCGACAATGGAGCCGTTGGGCTTCCCCTTGCTTGTGCGTTCATACAGTTTTTCCCTCTCCCGCTGCTCCTTGTCCCGGGCCTTCTGCTCCCGCTCGCGCTCCTTCTGCTCCTTCTCGAATTTCTCGCGCTCTCGCTCTTTCACCGTCGCCAGCTGCGGCGCCATCGGCGCATAGAAGTCGGGATACGCGAAATACGCGTCATATCGCTTGCCCATGTTCTCGCGCTCGCGTTCTCGTTCCTTTTCAAGCATCTGGAGATGCTGCGCCTGCAGCGTCGCGTACCCGCGGCCCAAATTCGCTTGCATAGTCGCCTGGGCCTGCGCTTGGGCCATGACAGGCACAACATGCACGGGCACTGGACGGGTGATGGCTAGCGCGCGAACAACCTCGTCGACATCCGCCCACCGTGCGCACCACACTGTGCAGGTCTCCTCCCAGCCGGCGTTCAGCTCCTCCTCAACGCGCAGCATCTCCCATAGCTCTGCCCAGCGCTCCTTCACATCGCGCCAGAAGCGCGTCTGTATATCCGCGAGCCGGCGCACGAACACGGCGCAGCCCTTGTGCAGCAGCGCCAGGTACGTCGGGAGCTCCGCTGCCAGCTGGCCGCGCAGGGCAAGGTAGTTCGTCGACGCGGCGAGGAGCGCGGGTGGCGGCCTGTTCTTCTGCGACACGGGCATCGTGAGGAGGTGGTAGTGGTACGGCTCCTGCTCTGCCATCGACGCGAGGAGCTTCAGCGGCTGACTCATCGTCATCAGGAGGTGCGCCATGTCCTTGAGCAGGCGCTCGTTGATCGCGGCGTCGAGATCCGCGGTGAGCGGGAGGAGGCCCTGCGTCACGACCGCCAGGAACGCCTCGAACGCCTCGCTGTTCTGGTCCGCGCTGAGGCCGATGACCTTCCCGAAAGAGAGCGCCCACCCGCGCAGCGCGAGCATCACGTTCGCCATCATCTTCCCCCAGTCGACGATGTTCTTCGCGAACTGCTGAGCGAACACCTCAATGCGCTTGAGCTCGGCCTGCATCGCGTCGACTTGCGCAGCCTCGCTCGTGCCGCCCTCCGTGAGCTGCGACACGCGCATAGTCGCCGCCGTGACGCCACCGTGGCGTAGGCTCTTCACCTTGGACAGGTTGACAGACGCCGCGACGCCCACTGGCGTGCTCGTTTTCTTCGGGGTCTTGTTCGCGAGGACGTCCTTGACCACCTCCGCGCGCCGCCGTCCCTCATTGACATTCCGCGCTATCTCCTCAATCTTCGCGCGGGCCAGCTTAAGATTTTCCTTGTCGGGGTGGCTGTCAGGCGTCTCGTCGCTGATCGCCGCCAACAATAAAGGATACTTGAGCAGGCGCTGCACGGGTTTGATCAGGAGCGACGAGAGATCCCATGCATGCGAGACTGTCGATGCCACCGTCTGCGTATAGCTCAGATACGCCTGGAGCGCCGGCGTCTGCGGCAGCGCCTGCAGGTGCTGCAGTGCAGTAGGGTGGCGGGTGATATAGTGCTTGTACGGCTTTTCCAAATCGGGTATCTGTACGCGCCCAACACGATCGGTCACAGGTCTCACAAGTCAAAATAGAAATACGTACAATCCGCAGAAACAAGGCGCCAACATGATCTTCGCCTTGACCCCCATCCACTACGTCCCCCAGCGCCACCTCCAGCTCCTCCGTGAATAAATCGGCGAATATCGCGAGTTCTGAGACGTTACTGAAGATTATCTTGGCGTCGTCTGCCGTCATCGGTGCATTTAGTGAGTCCGAGGATGCCGTCGAAACCACGCGGGAGGAGTCGCCGCTCGAGCCTGAGCCTGAGCCCGAGCCCGAGTGAGTTCCAGAAGCCGATGCGGATAATAGTCCTGGGTGCGGAGGGATATTATGCGGTAGTGGAACGATCTGACCTAGAAGACCAGAAAATAGGAGGTTAGTACCACTGGTCGCATCATTGCACAACTAAAATCTGGACGTGAAGGAAAAGAAAAGGTACTAGAGGGGCAATAGCAGCAAAGCTTATTCATGCCAAGCTCGTTTAGCGAAAAGAGGCATCCAGCCGAGGACTGGAGCGACTGGAATGCCTGGCAGCTCGACCTTCTCCCACACAGGGCGATGTCGCGCATACAGTGGCATTACCCGCATGATTGCACGCATATATCTACTTCGCCGTCACGTTCCAACGAGCCAAGTCAAGTGGAACCCAATTCAATCATAGAGCTGGAAGTTGGAACGAGGTTCACTCCTCCCCGCAATGCTTCTGAGACGCGCATGTCACTATCAGCACAGGAGGGAGTGCCCGTCACTCTATCGTGTCGATAGCGAAAGTCACAATGGAACGAGCGGAAACGGCAAGGATCCATCGCGATAAACAGCGATCACCGGGAATATGCTCCCAGTACCACGACATGGCCGTGTCGGACATGAATCGGAGACTGGCTCGAGGCAAGTGCCAACACATCGTGGTGCATTCATCGGACATAGGAGAATCGTCCGACGGATGGATCGATATGCAGCTCCCGTACAATGCTGCGCAGGGCTTGCCTGGCCTTGCACTCTCCATCCGGATCCTGCATGTCGAAGTTGAAGCAGGAGTGCCCGGTATGGCAAGCGAGTGCACATTTGTAGCCTTGAGCTACATTCTTTGCCGCACAATGAAAGAAAAGAGAGCAAGAAGAAACCAGACAAGAAACAGGGGGGAAGTCAACAAATGTGAAAGGAGGGCTCACCAAGGGCAAGTGGAATGTGAACTTCGCGTATGAGCGCAAGGTCCGACGCATAGGCTCGTTCAGAGGAAAGTAGCTCATGCATTGCATGGTGGCGTTTCGTCATAGTCGTGGTCGTGGTCGCGGTGGACGGTGATACTGACTCTGTTTCCTGGAGATCAATCGACGACGCAGGTGTCGACATCATAGACACTGAAGATGCGGTGAGGCTCGGATTCGACGCCACAGAATTGAGTGTTGAGCTCGACGAGACTCTGTCTCTGTCTCCGTCATCCTCTGCCTCCCTTTCTTCGTCTTGTTCCTTCACTTCCTCCGTCGCCAGTGGCAACGGTATCGGATAAAACGTCGAATATCCTTTGAATAACTCGAATGGCGCGGACGACGCGGGCTTGACCCGTAGCGGTGGCGTTGCATCCTCCTCGTTCTCAATAATTCCGAACTCTTCGCGCACCTGATCCATCAAGCCGCTCAGTGAGGGCAACGAGCCGTGCCTCTGTCGTGTGTCGTAAATGTTCATCGCAAGGATTGCGGTCGCGTCGGCAGGCGTCTGAGGAGACGCGGAGGAGTCTAGGTCTGAGACTGCGCTGTCTGGCGGAGTAGTGTCTCCCGGGGTCGCGCTGAGATCTATACTCGGGACGATACTACTCCGAGATGAAACGTCGGAGCTGGGCGACGAAATGGAGCGCGCTGGAGGCCGCAATGGAGAGCGAACGGGGAGTGGGGGAGACGAAGGAGCGGGTGAAATAGGCGCGGTGGTGGTGGTGGTGAGAGAGGATATGGAGACCCGGGACGGTCTGGGCACGCGGTTCAGGTGAGGCTCACACTCTGGCAGAAGCTCTGTGCTGCTGCTGGTGTCTGCGCAGCTGGGGCTGGTGTCGGTGGGAAGTGTGCTGGTGCTGGCGACGGGCACGCCCTCGTCCATGATTTCTTTATCGGACATTCAGCGTGAGCACAGAAGCCAATTCGGAACAAGAGCGAGATTAGTCAGGAATGCCGTCCCCAGCGAGACGAGCGATGTTGTGCGTCCAGGATGGCTTGTCGTCGTCGAGTGCCCTGGTGTGGGTGTGGCAGGAGGAGGGATGGCGGCACCGCGGATCGCTCGCGTCGGCGTTGGTTCTGGTCCAGTCGTTGGTGTGACCAATCACGCGCTAGCCGGCCTTCGCTCATGTGAATCTGGGCGCCCTAATTTAACACCGCCCAGCCCCGCCTTTCCCCCACATTTAGTCCGCCTTCTTGCTCTATTAACAACCCGATCGACAGCCTGCGCACGTTCCGAGATATCTTACTGGAGCTTTGAGAGTCTTACAGGCCAGTAGAGGCCGCTATTCACGTCTGGATTATACTTACTACATTTTAATTTTTAGCTGCGCCGCTTTCCGACGTGCCGGACAGAAATAGCACCCATGACGCTCAGCTTGCTATCTTCACATGGTTCTCTCTCCATGTCCCTCGCGACCACCGCTGTGCATGTGCACCAAGCATGCGCAGAAACAGGTGTGCCACCACTCTGAGTCGATGTCCCATCCAGCGCCTTGAACTAAATACATCGCAGCACACGAGCCAAGAGTCAATAGTTATTCCAGAAGGCGAGTTTTTGAATGAAAGCCTTATCGCAGGTCGCCACTCGACAGTGCCCAACGTATGTATTCTATCGATAAAATCCGTGAGAGGTGATATCACCGGTCTAAAAACTGTTTTCCATTCTCAATTGCTGCGGACGGACCAGCAACTCGCCGAACATTAGGCGCATCCGGGCGGGTGAAGAAAAATAGGCATCCTACTCGCCAAATTCCCAGAGGCTGCAAGAGAAAGGTGCGTGTCCACACCACCTCAAGCGAGGCCCGTGCCAGCCAGCAGAAGTCAGCGAGAGTCACCAGGCCACCTCCTTCCAGCCCTCGCGAGTCGCCAGGAGTCATCCCCAAAATACAAATTGCCTTACCGGCTCTAAATATCAATTTAATTAATTAAAAGCACGCCGCCATCTCGTGTCCAAGCGCTCGAAATACGCGCACCTTATTACGCGCACCCAGTATAGCACCGCACGCGCCGCACACAATTTGAATCACGCCGCCGCAGCTCAATGCATACAAGCGGCTATAAACGACCGCATGCGATGCGCGCTGCCCCACAGATAGCACGCACGCACTTATTTAAAGATGGGAATTCGAAGGGCTCGCGCTATGTATATCGAGCGTGGATAGGAATAGTACGCACCCGTGCGATGGCGGGGCGCGTGCGCTGCGACGGCCCACCGCAGGCGTGCAGGCCCGAAGCGCAGGCCCGAAGAGTACCCGGCGCGCACCCGCACCCGTGCAATATATTCCGATTCGGTCCCGGAAGCGAGGGAAGGGGCGGCCTGTAAACGCGCGAGGAAGGGCCTGGAAGGGCCGGACCAGGGCAAGTGGCCGCCCGTGGGTCCCTGCTTAGGGTTATGTGAGAAAGCCGATGGAGGCGGAGCCGGATTCTACTTACCGTTGAACGTTGAAGGGCGAGCGGCAGCGCTGAGGCTTGGTCTTGCGCGACATACTTAACAGCGTCCATTTCTGGTTGGCAGATGGTTCATAACTTCATATGTACATCGTCGGGCGTCGAGGCATATGTCGGTGCTTAATTAATCTGTTTCACGGAATGTAAAGTTCATAATGAGCAACTCACTCGGGGGTGGCGGCCCCTTGGCAGGTCGACGAAGAAGATAACCTGCCAAGTCGTGATAGAGGGCAATAAGTACTTGCATCAATGGGAGACTCGGAGCAGACCTTGACACGGTGAAACGATTTTTCTGATTGAAATGCATGCCTGTTTCTTGGCCTCGAAGAATTATCTTATTCGAAGGCGGTTCAATTCGACTCTAGATCAAGAAGTCGTCATAACGCACGGCTCGAGTATAAGTGAATTCTAAAGATCAATTGAGTTCGAACAGTAATATTTATTCAGTGGGCGCAACACGACTTCAATTGTGTGCACTCTCGCAAATATCGCCAATTTTTCAAATTCTCATGTTTCGCAACAGGCATGTTTTATGGCATTTTATTCGGCTGAGTCGATAACTTACATAAATTACTCGGGTAGATAGAGATCATCAGCACCCAGCGCTTAGCACTCGCCCTCATACACAACGGAACAAGCATAGCCCTGCCAAATTTCGCTCACAATTGAATTGTATCCATCAGGACACGCCAAGGTTCGCCCTCGAGGCTCGAGGTGTATGTAAGATGCGATGTACATACAGCTCCGGCTGTATATTTCTAATAATTGTGAATAAATTTTTGACCGATCTTTTCCTGAACTTCCAATCGCCATCCTGTACTCGTCGATGATCAACGACGAGTCACGGCGGTTGGACAGCAGTCGGCGAAACATTTACTGGATGCAATAAGCCCAGGACAGGTAACTTGCAAGGCATACTCTCGGATTATCCCTTTGGTTCCATCAAGGACTCGTTTTATTTTTTCCCCATTCAAGGGACCGTTCATCGGAATCCCTGTTAATTAAATCAAAGCCCACTCAATCGCACACATAGGTACATGAATGTGGTCACCATTCGTCTCAAGGATAACCACTTATTCTTGTTCGAGTTTATAATAAAGTACGCTAGTATGTGTTCTGGAACAACATATATGCTGCATCTGTCCTCGAGAACAGTTAGTGAAGCTTGAAGCTTAAAGACCAGCAAGTTAGACCCAGCCAGGGATTGTCGACCCCTGGTGTCCCTGAGCGGAATGAACTTACTATTTATAGAACATGACACTGTAAATGTATTACCCCATTCGGTCCCAAGAAGGATCGCCTGCAAATCTCCAATGAACAATCGTGCAAGTAATACATAGACAGGCCACCGAGGCCACCTAACAAATAGTCTCTGTACTTCTGTTTCGACGATTATTCTTTGTTTCCGGAAAGCATGATACACAAGTGGTCGTTACAAAGGACTGATTTGCCAAGAGGCACTTTTGAATGGTAGAGTAGCATAGCATTATGATGGGACAAGTCACCGGTGAATAAACAGCGACTCGGAAATTCCTATCCGTCTCGAGGCTCAAGCCTCGTTGAAGGCACAGAGATAAATATGTTAGCGCTCCGCTCTCTACTAAATTTAGGAGTATCAAGATTCTCCTGCACTCACAAAGACTCACGCGTTTCAACTCCAGAATCGACCCTGGCTTGTATTCGTCGCTCCTGTACAGTGCACCGGTCACATATAAAATACTATGCACAATCAAGCAACGAGGCTGACTGCCCCCAGTTTATACCCACCCTCCTTAATCTCGTTCGTAGAGCTTGCGCCGGCATACAAGGTAAGCGCCGCGATTTATTGCCTGTGTTCCAGGACTCTTACCTGATCGAATCTACGCGGCAGCGCCTAATAGCCTAACATGCGTATCAATTTTAGTACATTGTTTTTCGCAGTCCTTTTATCGAGTGTTGGGTAAGCTCTGCTTATTTTAGTTTCAATATTTTATGACGCTAATACTATCGACTTGTTTCACAGACGATACGACGTTCATGGCGCAACTATACCCTCGAGCAATACCAAAACTCCCTCCAACACGTATGATTATATCGTTGTTGGCTCAGGACCCGGAGGAGGACCGTTAGCTGCTCGTCTCGCTCAAGCAGGATTTTCAGTACTTCTCATAGACGCAGGCGAGGACCGCGGAACGGACCCCATCGTCGAAATTCCCCTCTTTCAAGCCTCGGCCTCGGAGTACACACCGATAACTTGGCAATTCTTTGTTTCCCATTACAAGAACAACACCTTGGCCATGCGCGACTCGAAGTTCACCTGGAAGAAACCCGACGGGACCTTCTTTGTCGGACCGAATCCCCCTGTGGGAAGCGAGCCCTTGGGCATTTTCTACCCTCGAGCGTCAACTCTAGGCGGATGCGCTGAGCACAACGCTGTGGTGGCTACCTATCCGGACGAGAGCGACTGGGACTATATTTCGAGAATCACTGGCGACAAATCGTGGTCCGCCAAAAACATGCGCCAATACTGGGTGAAGCTCGAAAATAATCAATATCTTCCCCAACACGAGCCTGGCCATGGTTACGATGGATGGCTTGACACGACTCTCACCGACTTAAACCTCGTCGCCCGGGATCCCACCGTTCTCAGTTTAATTCAAGGAGCTGGCGCTGCTTATGGCCGGAAGATATCCCAAAATCAACTGACCGTGAACGGACTGTCAAAGGCGCTTATCGAGGACATGAATGAAGATTCGCCTTCGCGAGATACCCGAACAGGGCTCAACAGAGTCCCTCTTTCGGTTTCTGCCGGTTCAAGAGCGCGCTCAAGTCATAGACTGATGATGCTCAATACTGCGTCTGCAGTCGATCACCACGGCAATAAGAAGTATAAACTCCATCTTCAATTCGACACTCTCGTTACTCGCGTCATTTTCGACAAAAGCGGTTCTCAGCCTCGCGCCGTTGGTGTGCAATATCTCACAGGAGAGCACCTCTACCGCGCCGACCCACAATCCGGAAATTCTACTGTTACTGGGACCGGATCGTTCTTTGCGAAGAAAGAGGTCATTTTAGCTGGAGGAGTATTTAATACGCCGCAATTACTCAAGCTCTCTGGGATTGGGCCGAAATCTGAGCTCGCTTCGCACAAGATCCCCCTTGTCCTCGATTCTCCTGCCGTTGGCACCAACATGCAAGACCGGTACGAAGTCTCCGTCACTGGGCACACGAGCGCCAATTTGGAACTCTTCAAGGGCTGCACCTTCCTCAGCACAGCCGATGATCCCTGTTACGCTCGCTGGCAGAACAACGCGACCGACCGCGGCATCTACGGCACGAACGGAGTGGCATTCGGCGTAGTCCAAAAGACTAGCGCTTCGGCGAGCACAGCGGCAGACGTTTTCATCGCGGGTGTTCCGACCAACTTCCACGGATATTTCCCGGGCTACTCAGTCGCTGCAGGTGCTGATATCCGCCACTGGTCATGGCTCATGCTCAAGGCGCACAGCCGGAACAACGCCGGCACCGTCACTTTGAAGTCCGCTGATCCGCGAGATGTCCCCTCCATTGCCTTCAACAGTTTCACAACCGACGGCGATAAGGATTTGCAAGCGGCTTACGAGGGCGTGGTTCTCGCACGCAAGATGTTCAAGTCCATGGATCCATCGGGGCCGACTTTCACAGAAGAGGTTCCTGGCCCCACGGTTCAAGGCGAAGCCGCTGTAAAGCAGTGGATTCGCGATGAGGCATGGGGCCATCATGCAAGCTGCACGGTCCCTATTGGTGCCGCTCACGATTCCAAGACCGTTCTCGACTCCAAGTTCCGAGTTAAAGGAGTCGCCGGCTTGCGCGTGGTCGATGCAAGTATTTTCCCAAAGATTCCAGGCTTTTACATCGCTGGTGCAGTATACATGATTTCTGAAAAAGCTGCAGCGACTATCATCGCAGGCCATTAGACATCCTTTCATCTTGACTTCGATAGACATTTACCGTACGGACACAATCAGTTTCTAATCCACTAACGCATTGTTACTTTCTTTATAACATTATTAACGGTATCCTCTCTTTGATACCATGCTAATGCCATTCCTTTTCCAGTTCTATAATCAATATTTAATTGAGCATACAGTCGTGTTGCTTTGTTCATTAACTTGTCTTTTTCTGAGAAAAGATTGATGCGTTTCTGAAGTGTAGAGGTCGCTTAAAGCTCAATTTCTCTGACCAAGTTGTCATTCAATACACAGGGCCACTGCTTCTCTCAGTATTCTAGGAAAGAGCGCTAAGTGGGAAGCAGCATCCCCAGCATCCTTCAACTCCCGAAACAGCCTCGGTTTCTAAACAGATAGGCTTTGTCGTGAGACAAGCAGTTGATGCGACTGGGCCGGGGCAAATGACATGGCAGCAGCGCCAACAGTCTTCGGATCCATCGAGGAAGGCGTTTGCCCCCGTGCACACAGGGGGGTCAATGGCGCAAAAATCGGGGCAAACAATTTCAACAGCCTGTGCAACTGCGGCCTTCCCGAGCATGACAACGAAGAAGGCGGTAAAAGCGAAAGGCCTCATTTGTGTCTAGCGATTAAGAGTTAGCATATTATTTAATACTCGTGAAATGTCTTGCGTTCTTACATATTTTGCAGACGAATTTGAAGAGCCGAACCGAAGATTGAGTACGCCTCAAATATGTTTCTGTGAAGTGGACTCCGAGTCAAGGTGAAATTAATTCGAAGCGGAATTGGAGACATACAATAAAGCTTTTGAGTAGCGAAGAAATTGTTGCAGCTGGTAACCCAGGACTATAGCCCGTTTTATACTCTTCCCAACATCCAATTTTCCCAAGAACTTCGACATGAGGTGCATTCAGGCATGGGTTGACTGTGAACTCCGTAGCTATAAAATTAACTCAAGTGTCAGGATTGTAATTCACTGGGCAAATTACTCCTCGGAGGCATGAGTGGGACAGGCAGAAAGCTCCATGAATCTTGTCAAACAAAAAACGTTTGTAGAGAACTTGCCAATGAAAATCTTCGATCAGACATTCATTTGAACCTGTGGAAATATTGGAGCCGCCACATACGCGTATATGACTGTCTAACGTTCAATGTTCATCAGTACAAGCGTCCCCGTGGTTGCCTCCGTGGCATTAGCAGACTTCAATTTGAAATTGAAATTCATAATGTAGCAAAGACAGGGTTGCATCAAAAGTTTACTTCACTGTGGCAGAGTGTGGCACCGAATCCATACCCCGGTCTACATGGTACATTCCATTCAGAAGAAAAATATGAGGAAGCATCCATAGATACCCCCTCAGGATATATATGTGTACGTACTAAATAAATATTGTGTAACATGTCTAATACATGTGTGCAAAGCGGGTAGCCAGATAGCTATGATGTGCCGGGGGGTAGACGAGAGAGGTCTAGTAGTGATAACATTAGAGAATAAAGGTGTCACTTGCATATATAAATTCTGTCGCGAAGATAATAAAAACCTTCCGAACCCACCACTGAGAAAGCGAACATTTTTGCCTATGCGATTTCCTCCATCACACTGATGTATGTCTCTTCTGCGTCTACCTTGCGCTCATACCATCTCCTGGCTTCGTGCAACGCGAAACTCGTGATGCCGAGACCAAGGATGATGCCTAGATCCCGTCCAGAGAGCGAGTCTGTCTGGAAGATCGTCTGCATGAACCCGACGTACACCAGTGCGATTTGGGTGATGAACGAGATAGACACCGTGGTGAGCAGTATCCTGTTCTGTGTCAATGCGCAGCTCAATCCGCGATTTTGAATGGCAGACACGAGATCGAGCACTACAAATGCGGTGAAAGTCTGTTAAAATAAGAAAAATTATTAGTGACCAAGCGATTAGAATATGGGGGAGGGTTTAAACAGAAAAATAGAGATACAAGGCTCTATTACTTTTAGAGTTAGAGATGGAGTCAAATCATCGACCGCTTAACGTGCGACAACAGACCACAATGGAAGAAAAAGGAGGGAATAACCAAAGCCAAAACGCACCATGGTCTGTTCCCTCCGCGACATATCATCGTCCTCCAGGGCGAAAGTGTAGACGAAGAGCGTCCCAAACACAATGATCGAGGCCGAGAACAACACGCGGTAGAGGAGCCTCTTGGTGATGATCGGCGCGTTCTTTTTGCGTGGCGGGCGACGCATCACAGCCGGATCGACCGGGTCGACGCCGAGGGATTGACTGGGAGGGCCTAAGCGGAAGGAGCATTAGCATAAGGATCCCGAGGATGGACAGAACATTGAGCTTGAGATTAAGGGTAATGGTCTTCGATCGAAGATATGGTTGGGAAATGGGGACACCACCGAGGTAGAGCAAACAAAAGCCAGGATAGCGAAATTTAACCTACCGTCCATCAGGATGTTGATAAACAGGATCTGCATAGGGTTCAAGGGATTATCGAGCCCCAGCATCGTGCTAACTGTGATAAGCGTTAACGCGGCCGCGGCGGTACTAAGTTGGAAGGACAAGAAATTCTGGATATTGTGAAATATCGATTTGCCTGTTTTTGTCAATATTTAGCTTCACGCGTGGTCGCTCCCTTCAGAAGGGGGCACAAAGGCAAAACTGACCTTCTTCGACCGCAGGCAGAATCGTGCTGAAGTTATCATCGACAAGGATCATATCAGCAGCCTCCTTTGCAACATCTGTGCCACTCTTTCCCATCGAGATTCCGATGTCCGCCATCTTCAGAGCCGGGGCATCATTAACTAAAATCCAAATAATATCAGCGGGGCTGAACGCTCTGCGGGGGCCTCAAAGGACAACACACCTCCGTCTCCCGTCATAGCGACGACCCGTCCCCTAGCCTGGAACGCTTCCACAATCGCCATCTTGTGCTTCGGCGTCGTCCGCGCGAAAACGCTGACATTCCCAACCCGCTCCTTCAGCTGCTCCTTGCTCATCTGGTCAATGGCCTTGCCCGTCAGACAGTGCGCGTTCGACACTCCCCCGCCGATCCCGCCGATACGGCCGACGCGGAGGCCCAGCTGCTGCGCAATAGAGAGCGCAGTCGCCTCCGCATCACCGGTGATCATGACCACTTGCACGCCCCCTGCCTGCAAAAGCGCGATCGAATCCGCGACGCCCTTCCGCGGCGGGTCGAGCATAGCCTGGAATCCGACAAACACAAGGTTTGATCGCTCTCCAGCAGCGGATTTGTCAGCAGCGCCGTTCATTGCGGGGGAAGATGTTCGAGAGACATTGGGCGTCTCTGACGCAGGTGAGGCTGCTGAACCGTAGCTGTACGCCATGGCGATGACACGTAGACCGCGAGCGGCGGCAGCGTTCGCCCTTGTCATGATCAAATTCTTCGTGTTGCTATCCAGCGCCGGCGTTGACTCCTCGTTGACGTAGTAGAATTTGCACCGGTCGATGATGGCCTCGATTGAGCCTTTGATGTAGTACATTTCCCGGGGAGCACCGTTCACTTGCAAATTAGGGATGTTGGGTCCTGTGCCATCTTCGTGGATACCCGAAACAGCCATATACTTTCGTTCCGAGCTGAAGGATTTCTCTGCAAATCGGCGGAAGGTCTGCGGAGTGGCTCAGCATTTTGTGTATTAACATCATGACATCACATACCTCGCGTCTATCAGGGAGATCAAACATATGCAGCACGTTTAATAACGCGACGTCTGTAGATTGTCCGACGTAGACTCCGTCTTCGTTTCGAACGAGGGATGCATTGTTACACAGGGCACCGATATCCAGTGCCCGTTTTATCGCAGGAGAAACAGAACCCACGTACGGCGCTGTCGAGTGAGCGTCGATGTAGATGGTCTCGTCGACAGCATATGCCTCAGTCACAGTTTGCTCATTTTTTGTAAGAGTACCTATAAATATATAAATGAGGTCTGAATTTCGCCAAATGAAATTAACCGTACCCGTCTTATCTGAGCAGATCACGGAGACTGATCCCAGCGACTCAACAGAGTGTAATTTTTTGACAATTGCTTTGCGCTTAGCCATGCGCAGTACACCCAGAGCCAGAGTAACAGTCGTAACAATTGGCAAGCCCTCCGGGATAGCAGCAACAGCAAGTGACACTAGAAGCATCATTCAGTTGAAATTGGATCAGGTACAAGGTATGATTTCATACCGCCAATGGTAAACATTTCCAACCACGATCGTTTTTGTATCACACCGATTAAACAGATAACCCCAATGACACCAAACGACAGCAACGAGAGTTTCTTGGCCAGTTCGTCCATGTTCAACTGCAGAGGCGTCCGCCGTTCCTCTACCTGACAAATAGTGAGTTAGATTGCAAGCGGGGATAAATCATATCTTTTTACATCTTGCATCATGGAAAAGATGACCCCGAACTCTGTCTGAGCACCGGTGGCGATCACGATACCACTTCCACGGCCTTGACACGAAGCGTGAGTATTACTTCAAAGATACTGGCGCTAGAAGGACTGACCATTCCGGACCAGTGTTCCCATGTATGCAACGCAGATTCGGTCCGCAAGTGCGACGGGCTCTGGATGTGGCCCATTTTCGAACTCACAAACTGTGATGTCCTTCCTCCGTGCTTCCGTCTCTCCTGTGAGACTGCTTTCGTCGATCTCCAAATCCACGGCGTCGATTAGACGGATATCTGCGGGGATACGATCGCCGGTAGCGAACTTTACGAGATCGCCTGGCACGAGCTCATTCGCAAGCACATGAATAGTGTCGCCCTCTCTGTGAGTGGTCACTATAAATATCGCTTCGAGGCAAGAACAGAAGCACATACCGAATGACATGACAGTGGTGCGGTACTAACTTGTTTAACGCCTCCAAACTTTTTTCGGAGCGCCGTTCTTGCACAAAACCGACTGGCTTCCATGTTAGTTGTTGTTGATGATCAAGCAGAAATGACATACCTGTGAGGACAATTAGGACTGCAACAGTAATACTGACTGCGTCATCGATGTTTTTCATTAGAGCGCTAACCGTTGCACTCGCGCACAAGAGCAGAATTAATGGAGACTCGTATATCGTTTTGGCGAATTTGAGTAGCAGAGGCTCTGGCGATGCGACAGAGAATTCGTTGTATCCGTGTTGTTCTCGTAGTACATTGATGTCCGAGTGTAACAGTCCGTTGCTGGCGGATGTCCGGAAAAAGTTTACCGTTGCCTGCGTACACTTAGAAGTGAGTCTCGAAGATGAGAACAGACAGACGCACCTCAACCGTATGGTGTGCAAACTTTGCAGACGCTGTGTCCTTAGATTCCGTCCTCTGGGTTATAGGCGGGGTATTCCTTCCACCTTCCACCGCTTGGTATTCGTTCGTCGACTTCCCCGTGATCGTATTTACCAGTCGCGTCCATAAGCTCGTTGCCTCTGCGTTGACAGCGGCAGCAAACACAGCGGGCGAAGCTAGCGATGCGCCCTCTGAGTGGTGCCGCCTCAGAGTGGTACTGTATGCAAAGTGGGACTCTGCATCAGGTGTGGGGCGTAATCTAGTGTTCGTGTCGGCGGATAGGAGCGGAAAGTACGCGGAGGCCGGAGGCGACGGAGTACGAGGGCCGTGGCCGTAGACGCTCGCCGAGTTCTGGGGTATACGATAATTCGAAGAACTCGATGCAGCCATTGGGGAGACTATCGGGATGGCTGTGAAGTTCTTTTTCCTCCTCTCATAGCCCGTGCCAGCCGACGCTTTATTTGGACCCGACATTTCGACAAGAAAAAGGACACCAAATCCAGCAGGTGACCAAAGGATGAGCTAGCCGCAGCCAAAGAATCGGAAAGTCGGAGAAAGAGAGTGGACAGATGGTTACTCACCGTATTACCTACAGTGATAGAGTGACTGTCCAAAGTGCGAACTAGTCCACGTCGGTCATTCCTTTCGTACACAGCCTCGCCGGCCCGCTGTCACGTGACTGAATGGAATCGATCAAAACTTATCATAGACACAGAATTGACACAGAAGAAACATACTGATACGTAACAAACGGGTTCCGAGTACAAGGAACATACATAAAGTGAGAAAAACCAAGGAAAACAATTGCCAGCATTGGCGGAGGTACATTGTATCAGGGAGCCAACGTCTACACTATCGATAACGCAGAAGGCAAAGCATGGCAGGTCAAACTATATGCAAGAGAACTTTTTCTGGACGAAGTCTATCTAAGCATGGTGTTATACAAAACAGTAGAGCCAAAGAATAGGTGTTACATGACGATTCGGGTAAATTTGAGCATAGTATAATATCTCTGCCATGGTTGATCGAAAGCAAATCGAAAGCGAGCAAGGGCCGACGATGCGCGACATTCACGTAAACAACTTGCGCTTCTGCCCACGGACAGAAGTGGTGAGGAACTCGGGAGTCGGTGGCTCGTGCGTTTGGGGCTCCACTAGCTCGCCAGTTACATCCAAGGGCCAGAAGGAGTTCTTGAAGAGGTTTTGAGGGTCGTACAACGCCTTTATTTCGCAAAGTCGAGACCAATTCTGCCCAAAGCATGCCTGGACACGTTCACCTGGTTCGTGGCGGCCAATAAACTTTTCATAGAAGGTGAAGAAGCAAATAAACAAAGCGTGTGAGTCGGAGAAAAAGTGATTTAATGTTATCAGCGAAAAGGCTCACACTTGGGAAGGGACCGCCAACGTGCACGGGCTTCAAGGTTCCAGAAATCCACTAAGATGAGGTGAGCAAGGAGTTCGCCGAAGGCACCGCGTGCGAGATACTCACTTCTTCCGCTGAGTCAATGCATCGGTCGTCGTCAATCTCCATCTCCCATTGGTGAAGAGCGGCGATTGTAAACGCGGCCTCTCGCTGCGACTTGGGAACGCACGTATCCTCGTAATCAGAGATCGCTCCGCCAGCAAGTTCGAAAAGCCAAGCTACATTCCAGAAAATAGAATGTTAGCGTGATGGAAAAAAATATACAATAACGCCTAATGAATATGGAGATACGCACTGCAACCCACGGGAGTGTCAGAAAACTGTATGACCGTCTCGTTGATGATGTCGTCTGGAAGCGAAGAAATCAATGCTGAACGGATGAACCACTGTCTCCCAGCTAATAAAACGATCGACGACTGCATTAACGGTGCATCAGGCAACTATGAATTAATATCAACGCTACCTTTACCACGGAGCACTTGCGCGACGCTGTCCTGCTGGTGTAAGAAGCTCTTCTCGTCTACTTCGTTCAGTAGGCACTTTTCGCCGTCCCACGACGAGATGGCAGCGAGATATTCTTGGCCCTTTTCCTTCGGCCCGACATAGCACATCTGGACCACCATCAAAGAATCCTTGCCCGCTGGACCGGCGGTCAGCAGTACATTAGCATAGAGCTCTCGGGGAGCTCCTTTGACACAGTCCCGGAAGTGCTTGATTAAAGAAGGCGCCGTGGCCTTGTTGAACTTACTACAAACAAGGTTTGCTCCGAATTAGTTTGAAATCTTGGCAACAATGGCGAAAATACGTACTAGAGAAGATTCCCAGCGAAAACGACAGGGACGGGGAACGCTTTGGCTTTGTACCTAGTAGCTACGCCGAGACATGTGCCAGCGCCACGGAGTGCCCACCAAAGATCTGCGGTTGATAGGCGGACGTGATTTAGATCATCGTTAACCGTTAGTAGAAGAATGGATGCACACCTGGGTGATCATTTTCGTTCACGATTACTATTCGGCCATCGGCAAGAACCAGTTCCACTTCGACGAGGTTGTCAATGCTGAGTCCGTGAAGGCGGCTCAAAAACCCGAATCCTCCTAAAAGCATTATGGAAGATCCTACGGGATGCGCCGCACTAGGTGTACATTTGCATCAAGAAAGCTTCACGATGAGGTATGGATATTACTCACAAGGGAACATGGTAAGGAATGCCGTCCCCGCTTCCACTTATGTATCTGGCTTCGAGTTTCTCTTTGGCGGTGAAGGTATCGATCTCTTTCTGTCGCATCCCCGCACCGAATGTTACAAACGCGTGGGGGTGAATGGGCTCAGCATGCACAGGAACAGCAGCCTGTGACATGCCTCCTAAGGAATTGGAAAAAACGGAAGTCGGACTCGGGCCCCATGAAGTCAGAAACGGAGCCGAATTGTAAGTTGACTGAAGAGCGGTGGGCGGAGGAGCGGGTGGATAGTTATTAGGGGTATCCAAGTATCCGAACGGATTTGCAGGTATGGATATAGATCCGCTGTCAAATACAGCAGGTGACGGAGACGGCGTAGTGTCAACTGTCGAAGACGACTGTTCTCGGGAGCGCCTCGAGTCTCCTGAACCAGAACTAGACGAGTTAGATTGGCCCAGCATCTCCGGTGGGGCCGGTGAGACCGAGAGTGAGACTGAAGAAGACGACGAGGACCCTTGTGGACCTGCGAGGCAGCGCCTATTGCTAGGCGGGGGGCCATCTGTAGAGGGTGGCGGGCCACGTAAAAAAGAGGCCACAGTGCGCGAGGCGGTGTCGTAGTGTCTCAAATTTATATCTTCCTCCCTGCGGCGCTTGCTAGAGTTTGCTGGAGAGGTTTTGAGAGCCGTCTTGCCTTTGCTATTCGCCGACGCTACGTCGCGCAAGCTGGTGAATGAACCATCCTCCTTTGGGGGCTCGATGTCGATTTCGACCAATTTACTGAGGTCAATGATGATGTCGCCGCCGATGGCCCACCCAGCTGTACCATAGCCACCCGCCTTTACCGATGGTGATAATGAATGCTTTCCACAAAAAAGCACGATCCTATACGCCAGAGTGTAAAATGCGGAGACATCAGTTCAAGGCTCAAGCTAAACTCGGGCAAGAAAACCTGACGCACTTGCTAACGTCCTCCGCATCGAGGGGGCAAACAACAGCCTTTGCAGCGCTTACAACGTTGCCATTGAATATTGTCGAGTAGTCCAGGAATCTATTCAAATCTTTAGATCCCCGGAGCTAACATTGTGTTAAAAAATAACGAACGCTGAGTCGTCCCGAAGATGCACCGAACCGCGGCAAATCGAGCTCAGCTCTTCATAGAGCTCCTTTGAAAGAGTTTCATAAACATTAGGCATGTTGGAGATTGTCAAGCGACTGAAGCCAAAGAAAATGAGGGTATTCTGGCATTCGTCTGAAGATAGTCGGCAGGTTTTTATAGGGCGCCTGCAAGGCACGCCGGCAATGGGGTTGTTGGCAGTTTCTATATCTGGATCTTGGCTTTATGTAAGTGATCCACTTATGGATTTACTCAATACCGATGAACGGGGTCGAACTTGAACTCAGCGGCCTTGCACTTTGAGTTTCTTCTTACTAGCCACCAAAGTGCCACATTATCACATCACAGTCAAAGAAAAATCGGGAGATAATGCGTGCTTTAAATGCCAAATTCGGTTGCACATGTCCTTGCCGAGCGTCACTGAAGCGATAGCCATGGGAATATGAGGTAAGTTTTGAAGGGAATGCCCGGGCCCCGAAATGAGGGAATAGATTGGACTGCTTGTCTCAATAAGTGGCCTTGCTTTCCATATTTCTCCACTTGTCGCGGGTAATATTGCCTCGCGACATAGGGACTGATGACTGTGGAAGTCCGAAGAACACCTATTTAAAAAGGCAGACCACGCTGGACAATGCCATTCTTATCTCTGCGCCAGTGGAGGCTGCTGCCAGTGTGAACTAATTGTTACATACTCGATCGTATACTAACGTAACGCTTAGATTACTACCTGTTACTACTCGGTATAACGGATAATAATGCGCTGGGTTTCAAACGTTGAATAATTCCTTATAGAGCCGCCGATCTTCGTGTCTCGCTGAATACTGACACTTGAGCGCTTAAAAGTCCTGATTTACTGTCGAATTTCCACCAAAAAAACGGGTTTGTTGGAGCAGCGGATCTCTGGAAAGATCCGTAAAGCGTCCTACAATTTATCAATCAATTGGCCGGTAAAAATATCCGATGCCCAAAGTGGGTAGCATAGCGTGCCGAGTGACAATGATACTGGCGCCTGCCAGACACCTTGTATACCAGCCGAGTTATACGAGCCAAGGAAAGATTAAATTCCTTCGTATTTTAATCATGCGAACAGCCGCTCAGACCGCTGAATACGTGTATATTTCGGGGTACTAGAATTCGCTTTACAATCGCTTTATACTTTAAACCAAAAGATCTGTAAATCTGTATAGAACGCCTCATGCCTGTCGCGGGGCTCCCAGTTGATGAATACAAATTTATTTACGGCAGTTCAACTCATAATATTAGTAGTCGTCAGAATTAGCGATGGAACAGATATATATTTTTATTGAATGCATGGCTTTGCATGGCCATATTCATAGACGGCAATCACGAACATGACTTCACTCGGGAGAGCGGAGACCAACGTGAGATGCTCGAAAATGTCTGGTGACTTGCAATCTGTAAGGCGAGGCCGTAATCAGCCGCGGGAGCCAAGTTACGGAGTCGTGGACATTGTTTTTTCCCATTTGAACTGTCAGCGTTCAACTCCAAGACCCTGGACCACGGAAGGCATGCCCCGTTGAAGAATAACAGAAGCGCAATTAAATAAAAAGTCTTCGATCATCTCCCAGAAATTAAAATAGGTTGGACATGGACTCACAGGCAAGCGGTTACACCTTTCCGACGAACCATATTTAAAGTTTATAAGCGCCATATGCAGTATTTGTGGGGAAGGCAAAGCCTCTGAGAAGTTGGTTGCATACTAGTCCGGTCAAAACCCAGAGTTTTTATGCGGCTTGGAACCGCTCAGAACCACGCTGACCTCCCCTATTTCTTATGCAGCTTGAAGTTATTTAAATGAAAGTATTCTATATGCTTCGCACATAAGGGCATCTGATATTCTTCGACGACGGAAATCAGCTCATTGAAACTGAGCGCTGAATACGTGAGCGCGAGAGCGCCACACAGGATATAGCTTGAAAGAGCAAGTATATTCTCTGGCAATTGCGGCTCGATTTTGTTTTCGTGACTGAGTATGTCAACAAATAGAATATAACCATTTATCTTGTCATGACTCGTAAAACACATTTGTTGCTCGCAACTATGCGTATATATCAGACCAAGTAGAAAGGTAGGCTGACATAGACACTCTTATAGGCTTCAGTGTTCCAAAAATCGAAACGAACTGAGTGCCCAGCGCGTTTTCTAGCTCCGGTCGGCAAACCCACCGTCTAGGATATGTTTGATTGGTGACATACATTAGCCAGGAGTTTGTCCTGATATTCTGCTATAATCGACTGGAACCACCAACATGAAGAATGGTAAGCCAAACAATTTTGCCGGAAACATGACACGATCATCGTGACTCAGGATAATTAAGTGCTGTCAGTAGCACATCGTTCTGTCGTAGGAAAAAATTGCAATGCTATAGAGCCAGCAGGCTCTTCAGGATCCGAGAGAGTGGTTGGATGTATGATCTCTCTGCCAGAGGCGGCGTTTGCAGATTGATGCTAAGCGAAAGAGCTGAAAATCAGCCGACGTCGTCCCGACTGAGGATCCAGGGAAAGCTGATTGGGTGGGAGGCGAAAATAGTACACCTATAATCTAAGTGTGATATTAGATTAATTATACAAGGCGCCCATGCGTGCGGCGTTTACAAATTTTAGATCACGACTCGGTGAGCTCGGAGGTGGTAGGCTTCGCAGAGTTTCCCGAGATGGTCATCTTCGCTATCTTGCCGTCGGCGTCCTCAATCTCGACTTGAATATCACGCCTGCTTCCATCTTCTGCGTCCAAAGTGGCCTCGTCGTCTATCTGCTCGGATCCCGCGGGATCAAGGTTCATCACCTCGACGAACCACTTAGCGCCCTCTTCCCATCCAGCATTCTCAGCCTCGCCAAGTGGTGAGAGTCCCGCCTTATTTTTGATATCGATTAGATCGAGCTTCGCGCCGCCCGGATACTGGACGAGCTTTTGAGCTACTTCTAGCTGAGAGTTGAGAGCGGCCCAGTGAAGAGCGGTTGAGCCAGAGTTATTCTGAGCTGACAGCAAAGTTGGTGGTACAAGGGGAAGGAGATACTCCAGAAGATCTGTAAATCATCCTGTACATATCAGAATGGCAAGTATCACACGAAAAAAATCAAGTCTACTCACCTAGGTGCCCGTTAGCACAGCCCATGTGAAGAATAGTGTTGCCATTGTCATCGCGGATTTCTGCCAGTGGTGAAGGACCGTGCGTAGTGACGAAGGCCTGTACATCCTCCAAATCGCCGTACCTGCAGGAAAGCAGAAGATCGGCCTTATCGTCGTCCGAGAGTGTTGGCGACATGGATGGCGGTGCTGAGGCTCAGATTGATGGGAATGCCCGAGTTTCACGAATTCACATGGCAAATGCAAATTTCTTGAGCCGATTGATCGTGTACATGTGGCTCCGATCCAACAACACTCCAGCGCCTTCTTGTGCCCAGCATTCTCCCCCACAATTCATCGCCATCATATTGGATACAGCTATTTCTGTCAGACCGATTAAAGTGGAGGACGGACAGCAAGCAGTACAAGGACCTCTACTACACGGTGATACAACAATCTAATAAAACATTCGGTCAAGAAAGCACCGTACGCAGTACCTGTGGCTGAACATCGCATGTGCCGGCCTCTCGCGGTCTTCGGGAGTATCCTTTTATTCGCATCACTGTACACTTGATGTGAAAGTGAACTGTAGGCATCTGAGTGGGGGAATGACGGAGCGTTTGAACAAGTTTGACTTGTCCTAACTTGGTGGCCAATTGGTAATGAATGCATCACAACCGGAATATCTAAATTTTATATATACCTCCAGATGGGACCTGTCGCCCAGGCCTTCTCTTTTCGCAGTCCTTCCTTGAGAGCTTTGAGCAAGCTCCTGGTTGTCCGGCCCTCTGCCTCCAGGTCGCCTATCTCATCATGTCGCATACTTCACCGGCAAGCTATCTTGTGTGGGCCATTATCACCGCAGTGGTATGCGTATCCACCACCCCTCATCTCATTTTCTTACCTTCTAATGTGTGCAGCTTGGAGCTTTCCTGATCTTTCATTTATGGTCGTTCGATCGATTTAAATGCCTAAGGTAAGTAGTCGATTGTCCGATAACGAATGCTCATACGGCAAGTCCTACGATTGACGAACCGCGAATCGCAGGTGGAATAGTAGTGCAGGTTCAGGCACTTTCAAGCGCGTTATGACGGTGATTATCCTCTCTGTTGCGCGCGATTTACCTCTCACACAATTGCAGTATTCGTATCTGTTGACAATACCCTTGATATTTACATTCGCCATTGGAAACACCATAATCAAGTATCGCGAAGGCTTCATTTTGCATCCCACCTTGGGCAGTCAGTCTCCATCCATTTTGGCTTTCCGCACGGGTCTCTAAGCCATGCTTTTGTCTGCGCAGTCATACCAAAGCCCTATACGCTGTGGGATCAACCGTCCAGAGCCACAATCTTCCCCTTCATGCTTCTCTTTTCCATCGGATGGAGTTTCGAGATGTATGTCATGTCTGAAAATATCATCTACCGTTGGCTAACTTCCCGGTTGTCTTTGCAAGGGTCACTCATTTGGAAGGTTCGCGTTTGCCTCTGGGGTTATTTATAAGTTAAGTGTCGAGGCTGACATGCGTGTCGTCTTTAGAGTTATGTTTCTGGCTGTTTCTCGTAAACTCCGGATCGGGTCAACAAAACTGGTTCAGAAGCCTTTACTTCAGGATATGGGTTATTGGATCTGTTCTCGCTGTGGTGTATATGCCCTTGGTGACAATCCTGACCAGGTCTAATCCTCTGAAAGTACGGATCATGGTTGCCATTCGCACTGCTGTTCCTGACTATTAATATAGAGCGAGGCATACACCTTCTTGGCTGGGAGTCTGGGCAGCCTGTCGCTGACCTTGTGGTTCACACCGATTCTGTTTGTTTTTATCTCTCTTCATCACACTGTTTCTAAATTTAACACAGATGGACATTCCCGGCTTTCCTCAATAATCTGGTACGTGAACAATCCGTTATGGCGTCAAGCTAAAATCTTGGGACACCACTGATGGTGGCACTGGCTTAGCGAGTTGAAGGCGTGGACGTAGCAACCATCGTGCGATTGACCAAGTTCTCTGAGCTGAATGTCAGTCTCTTTTTCTCACTGACAACTTAATGATCCTCACACAGTGCTTCAGACTATTCGCGTCGTGTTCCGATATCTTTTCACAGTCCCGTTGCTCATTCTTGGTGTCGATGGCGTCCGTCCACATACCCACATCAACGAAAGTATGATGTGGACAGGTGAGCACCGGTGCAGTATAATTAAAATGAAAATTACTAACCAGGAGTACCCGCATTCAGACTTCCTGATTATGATTGCTGGGTTTGGTTGCAGTATCTCCTCCGGCATCACGCTTGTTGTAAGCCTGTACTCACACTTAACCCATCGCGCACTCTGATTTCCGTATTTTTCAGATTTTCTTCCCAAGGTCCATCGAAGGGGAGATTGCCGCGCGTGACGAAGCTAGGGAGCGGAGGCGCACGAAATCTATGGGGAATTCCACCGGGGCAGCAGACGCCGAGTCTATACATAGGGAAACCTCGAGCTACGGCGGGACCTATCTCCTTACCTCCTCGCCGATCAAGAAACCTTACGACCTACAAAGTATGGACGATATTAACGATACCATTCCGTACCAACCAGCCAAAGATACTTGGGACGAGGACGAAAGCAGAGATATTCCGGCGGAACTCCCGCCGATGATACCCAACCGCAGGAAACCAGGACGCGATATTGAAATGGCGAGAGTGGAGAGCCTCACTGAAACTAATCTCTCGGTACACAACTTTAGAGAGTCGGGTGTTAACCCCATGATCTCGAACTTCACGTCTCCTATTGGTAAGATCATTATCTTTCTGTCAGAGATTTAATTTTTATCGTTTTATATTACAGACTTTGTACAAGGATCGTCTGCCGAAGACAGGAGTGGATCTCGATTGACATTCAACCGCCGATGAATAATGTACATATCACATCTCTCAGACACCGCTTTATCCACACATTCGTTCTATCATAATCTTGCTCTGCTTTCTACGCTCTCAAAAGGATTTGTTGTAGCTATATACTCGATACACATGGCGCTAACTGATGCCCGTTTGGCCACTCTGCCGGGCGGTTGGCGTAACATGTACCTTACTTATTCCCTGAAAAAATCCATCAGGATTTTCTAATCATCCATTTTCTATTCAAATACCGAGAATACTGAATATTTGGACGAAAGACTTAATAACCGTGAGCGTAGAGGCGGCAAGCTCGATAATCGCTGGAAGTGATTATTTCGCGGCGTAGAGCGGACTCGCGGCCCGGCGCATTGTTAGCAAGTCGTGCGCCCACCGGGACCATCATCCTTCCTCAGCTCCTCTCCACCATTGTTGGTCTTTGAACATGTGGTAGGTAGCCTCACACACATCTCATACAGTGCGCCTATCATCTTCAGCAGCTGCACCATCATCTGTCTTGAACGACGCTTCACTTCGGACGGCTAATCGAACTCTTCCACAGTAAACACATCTTGAACGCTCAGGTGTCAATCAGGGCGCCGTGTTGCAAGCAATGGTTTGACTGCCCGGAATGCCACGCGGAGAAGGAAGACCATAAGCTGGCCAAGACGACGGAGATGGCGTTTCTGTGCAAGAAGTGCAAGAAGGCGTTCCGTAAGGACATGTCCGCGTATGAGGAAAGCGATGAGTACTGCCCGCACTGTGATAACCATTATGTGAGCTCAGATCTCTGCTCATTTTCATACATTCTTTACGTTTTGTGTGCCCCCAGGTGATCGAAGCCAAGACGCCGCATGCAGTAGTCGGAGTAGAGGGTGAAGATGCTAGGGTGGATGCTCGGTATGCCCTCTCGATACTGTCTGTGCGCTTTTCTGACTTCTCTTGCAGGATGCTGAAAGACGACCGCGTAAAACAAATACACAAGCAGTCTGTGTTTATGACAGAAGACGACGATTTCGTCGATCGCATCGGATAGAATTGTTTCGTTCAATTCGGTATACCTTTTATCCTAATATCTTAATTTGACTCTGCCTATTGGGAATCCACCTTCTTTACTGTGCCGCAACTCACACTCTGAATTCTAAAACAGATTGCCATCTGCACCCCAAACTCAAAGTCTCAAACACACGGAAGATGTTATTCAAGCCGGTGACGACGCGCTGCTGATGAATTTTACTATCTCTGCGCAGCAATTATACTCTTAAGCTAGGCAACTTCCGGTCATGACATAGCCTCATCATTCCGCTGCATAATGCTCCGGAACGTTTATTGAAACGATCTGGACAGCATCTTCGTCCGCCTAGGCATATCAGCAGTGCGGTATAAAGTGTTGCACCAAACTGACCCGACTTGGCGCTATACAAGAGAGCTAGGTGTGGGGAGCGGCCATGACTAATGTCGTGTAGTACGGGAGATTTCGATAGCCTCTGGCGGCTTGGACCACGATGAGTACACGTTGCTTGGGTGATTGTGACGCCCACAATAAACAGCACACCAGCAATACATAAAGCTTTGAAGGGCGGCCCTATATCGTAAGCATGGCTGATCGCACAACCATTTAGATCCCGCAAAGAGCGCATAGGCTACACCACACATAGACCGGGGGACTTGTTATTTTGCACCCTTCTTATATCAGAAGATCGTCTATAGTTTGATTCTTGATCTTGATGCATGCTGTTGGATAGCGAAGACGGATAACAGTTGGTCTAGCTTCTAGACAGTGTACGTTGAACTTGTATTTCCGGATACCAAGAAAATTTAGAGAAGTAAGGCAGAGAAGATAAAGCAGCTTCTGCGAATGTGCGCGAACGAGCAATCGCGCAAGCAGGGTTGGCCAGCGCGAACAAGCACTGTTACTGGGAGTTGGCTGAGCGTGGAGATGCAACTTAATGATGTGGCATTGAGTAGGTGTGGCGGACAGAGAGGTTAAAGAAAGAGTTTCAAGAAAAGCAGTAGATGAGAACCTAGTCTTGGCATTTCTGATTAGAAATTACTATGGGTATATAGGAAAGCCTGAGGGAGAAGAAAATGAGCACACCAAGTGACCAAATGAGGTTGCAAAAGCGCCTGTCCAAAATTAGCAGCACACCGTCAGATGTCGAGGCCAGGCCATAACAACGAATTAACCCAGAGACTGAGCACAAAAAGGTATGGATAGTCCATTGAATCAAGTGGGCATTGCGAGATAAACGTTGTGGACAACGTTGGATAAATGGAAAGTTGGAAACGCGGCTGTCATCGACGGAGGCGGTGCATTGCACACAGCACGTGCAAGGTGTACTACACCTTGATGAACCGGACTTTCATTCACGGCCACCACCTGCCACTTGCCCAGTGCCCCGACATAGCTGTCTCCTCGCACTCTCTCCCTCTTACAGGGCTAACCATCATGTCGGCAAGGAGGCAACCCTCAACGACTTCTCTATCCAAGTTTGCCCGAGCGAACTCGCCTGTGTACCAAAACAACCGGTCCCTTGATTTCTGCAACTCGTTCTGGGGCCATGGTGATGGCGGAGTCGATGTCCTGTTCGCCCGCATGCGAGGCGCTGCGCGAACGATGGAGGAGCTCCGGATGTTTTGGAAAGAGAGGTTGGCTAGTGAGCTTATCATTCGTGACGTCTGCTGAATGCACTGCTAGGGCGGCTATTGAAGAAGATTACGCAAAACGGCTGGCGAAGCTCTCAAAGATGATATTGGGACGCGATGAGATTGGGTATGTGTCTTTATTATTGGGTCTCAAGTGCCCTGGGGTCGCTCCCTGAGCAGTCGAGGCGAAGCGTGCTTTCTGCCGAGTACATGGCAGCCGAATGCATGGGTTCACAGCCTGCGCAGGATACACGAGGCCCTCTGTTACATCTCTCCCCAGGATTCACAATCTCACATAATAATACCAGGGAACTGCGGAACTCACTGGATACCGTCAAAATCGAGACTGAGCGCCAGTCTGGATTCCACCTGAACGTCGCCCAGCAAATTCGGGCCGATCTGGAAGCGCCCACTGCAGCCTTCAATACCCGCCAGATCCAGCATAAAAAGACATCTCAAAGCACAATTGAGAAGGAGTTCAAGAATAAGCAGATCCAAGAGTCTTACGTCAATAAAGCCCGCGACAAATATGAACAGGACTGTCTCCGGATCAACTCATTTACTGCGCAAGCGTCGCTAGTCCAGGGCAAGGACTTAGAAAAGATCAACCTCAAGCTCGAACGAACTCAGCAGACAGTCCAAACTAATGAACGCGAATTCGCCAACTATTCCAAGGCCCTGCACGATACCGTTCAGAAGTGGGAACAAGACTGGAAAGGATTCTGCGATAGCTGTCAGGACATGGAGGAATCGCGACTGGAGTTCATGAAAGATAACATGTGGCTATACGCAAACACGATATCGACTGCTTGCGTTTCCGATGATGAAGTGCGTTCCCTATTTCTTTATCGTCTATACTTTCTGACGTCGTGCATGAAGTCTTGCGAGAAAATTCGGGTTGCACTTGAACAGATGGAACCCGAGAAGGACATGGAGAGCTTCGTATTAGAATATGGCACTGGGAACGAAATCCCCAACCCGCCACAGTTTGTCAACTATCAAGCTGCAGACGCCGTCCCATCTGCCTCGGCTCGGCCAACCAGTCGGCCTGCGAATTTCCGCCGAGAAACTTCTCGTGATATTTCTCTGAGACAGAATTCCATGCCGCCGGAGCCAGAACCCGTTGTCAACACTGCAGGTGTTGGGGCAGGAGGCGGACAAGGGCAGAAGCGGATGGATTCGTATGCTAGTGACATTTCGGATAATCTCTCGCGACAGCCCACACGGAATAGCACGGTGCCTGTTGTTTCCACTCAGCAGGCAGTGCCTTATACCAATGGACATACCAAGGCGACATACCATAACAGCATAAGCCCCTCGGCGGCCTCTTCGTCGAGTAGTGCTCAACCCACAGCCCGGAGACAGTCTATCGGCTCTTCCTTGCAGCAGCAACAACAATTGCAGAACGTTCTCCGAGACCCATACGCCGAGCCCATCGATCCATCCGCAGAGACCTACATCAAAGTCGGCAACAACGCGTACAAAGTCGACCTTTCCAAAGATCCTCAACAACAGGGCCCCTCGTCTTCCACTACCCGGTTTAGCACCGCCTCGCCCACGAAAGTGGAACAGAAGCCAAAAGCAGCAGCGTCGTCGTGGGATTCGGGGCTCGGGCAGAACGGCGCCGTCGATCCGCTGATGAAGCAGTTAGAAGACCTGAAGAACGCCGTGTCGTCGTCTGGCAGTGTCAGGCGGAGCACGACCACCTCACGGCCGAAAACCGCCACGTCGCCGGAGCCCAAGCCAGGACACGCGTCCACCCCGCCTGCGGCCCGCCCGATGAGCGTTGGCGCGCCGTCGCTCCTCCCCCCCGGGCCAGCGGCCGACGCGGCGAGCAGCGCGCGAAACCGCTCGCCATCGCCCGCGCGCGACTACCGCAACTCTGCCGAGTTCGTCGTCGGCGCGCACCCGTCCGTGTCGCGCCCGACATCGCCCAACCCGCCGACGGCCGTGTTCATGCAGCCCAAGTCCGGGCCGCCCGCCTCGGAGAGCGAGGTCGTGCAGGAGGTGCTCGCGGACTACCAGCAGTCGCTGCCCGGCGAGCGCAAGGCGATCAGCCGGAGCAACAGCGCGACGCGCGGGCATGCGTCGAATCCCAGCCAGGCGTCCATCGGCGCAGGCGGTGCGCAGACCCTCGCGCGCCCGCCGAGCCAGATGGGCCATGCGGGGATTGGCGCGCATGGATCGCGGAGCAACAGCCCGCAGCCTGTCTCTCGGGGCCCCAGCCCGGCGCCGACGCAGCCTCGGGCGAACTTCATCCAGCCGCCGGCGCAGATTGGGCAGAGCATGGCGCGGACGCCGAGCCCGAACACTGTTGGCATCGCCCTGGATCCCAGTGGGAGGGTGCTGCACGATGATCTGGCTCAAAGGTACCAGCAGCAGCAACAGCAACAGCAGAGACCGCCAATGCAGCAGGCGCAGCAGCCGGTGTACCAGGCGCCACCTCCTGCCCAGGCGTTGGTGCAAGCACAGCAGCAACCGCAACAGAGAAGAGGCAGCTTTGTTGCCCCTGCTCCACCTCCGCCGATGATGGCGCCCCCTGTGGTACCGCAGCCATACGGTGTGTCCCCTCCGCCAGCGATGTATCAGCAAACGCCCTCTCCACAGCCCAGCTATGTCCATCCACCACCGGTGCAAGCCGTCTACAACGCCCCTCCCCCGGCTCAGTATCAGGCTCCGCCGCCTCAGCAGTTGCAGCAACAGCCGACGCAGATGAGCTACGGGAGCGTCAGCAGCGTCAATGGGCTCCAGCGCGCCGGGTCTATGTTGTACTACGAGAACCACACGCCGCCTCAGCAGCACCAGATCCAGCCTGTGCACCAGCTGCAGCCACAGCAGCAGCAACAACAACCGGTTCAGCAGCGCCAGATGCTGTCTGTGCAGACGCAATCCTTGCAGCAGCAGCAGCAGCCTCAGCAACAACAGGCGCGCGGATATCAGCAGCAGCAACCGCAACAAGCGGCGTACAATTATCGCGGACCCAGCCCAGCGAGGGAACCTTCGCCTCAGCCGCCACCACAGGCTACGGACGATGGCAATACCGTTCTCTTCTATGGTAAGTGTTTCCGAGTTCGTCGATTATGCTGGGAAATCCTATTGATTGTGCATATCCTTTTCAGTGAAAGCTTTGTACGATTACGCGGCTACGATCGAAGAGGAATTCGATTTCCAGGCTGGGGATATCATCGCCGTTACTGCTACCCCCGAGGATGGGTGGTGGAGCGGCGAGCTTCTTGACGAGAACCGCAGGCAAAAGGGCCGGAATGTATTCCCGAGTAACTTTGTCTGTCTGTTCTAGGTACGCCCTGGTACTCTCCAACATTCCCCATCCATACCCGCTCTCGCCTCCCACTTACGACACTCACCACACGTATTTAACGATCCCACCCAATCTCCGCCATATATTTCCTTGCGTATGCTGTCACCTAGTTCTTTTTTTGCTTTTATCTTTGTGCCATTTATCATTCCATTTCTCCTCGCTACTTTCTTTTCTTTGTGAGGTTCCACGGTGCTTTCCGTTCTAGCTTCTCTTTTATCTTTTCGCCATGCTCTTCGTCGCTATCGGACCGAAACACCCTGCATTTCCCCACCCCTCTTTGGACGTTTGGACTTTCGCTATTACATACCGTCGTTGTCCACGAGCTGCGCTCTGGGCGCTACATTCATGGCATTGCTTCAGCAACGGGTGTCTATTTGGTAACTCTTGCGAGACGCTATGTGTTCCTCTACTAGTAGTGTCTCGATTTATTGTAAGTACTTACATGCTGTCTGTGCGTTGTAATTTCTGTGTATCTACTACCGACTCTAAGTAATTTGTCTTCGTCCCCGATGTTATGCCGTACCATGACAGGCTCCCGCCGTTCTATTTGAGTTATCGTGGATGTTGATGCCAACAGCCATCGCCCTCCATCTTGGTGCGCTGCTGATACATGGCATGTGATCAACCACCTACTTTCGAGCGGCCGCTAACAAAAGGCCTTGATCTTGATAATGAATGGTCGGAAGAAGACACGGGCTCGGTGTCTGCCCGACTTCAGTGCAGATCGGACGGACCGTGGTACCTTTATAACAGGACGACGCTTTCGACTGGCCTACGGACTACCTGCATCCCGCTGTCGCCATTCGACCGCTGCCTGTCAACGTCCAATCTCGCTTCCGCATTCACCTGCAGTCCACCCGCCCCGGCCTAGTCCAAGCCGCCTGCTCGTTAGGGGTATATTTGCGTTGACCAGTCCCCGTGCCGCTGTTGACATTTGTACCGGACGGACATTCGGGTGTCATTGGTCATCTCTGCTGTCACTGCTCTCCTGCGCTGCATTAAAGGCAGCGAAAGGAAACCTACCTAGGGCATACCCTTTGCTGTGAGTCGCCGTGTACGCTGCCACCGGACGGGTTCGAGTCTTACCTATCCTCAGACTATCGCTCCGACGCTGAGCGGATTCCGGATTGAGCGGCCGCATCGTGCTCGAACCCTTCAAGGTCTCCTCCAAACGTAAGTCTCGTCTATTGTTAGCCGGGACGTACGGCCTCTCAACGCCTCCGATACCCTCGCGCCTTCTTGTACCTTGACCGTCAAGCTGCCCGGAAACTCATATAACTCTAACAGCTCGCGTGTCTGATAACCGCCCCCCAGGAACTACCTTCTCCACCCACCCGCTGAAATCAAGACCGCCGACAATGCGCGCAGTGTGCGACATCTACGAACACCCAGAGCTCTCGTACTCCGAGGTGTGGGCGAAGGACGCCTACAACCGGTCGGGGAAGCTCCGCGTATTCGCTACCCTTAGCGTCTTATCCGTTCTCGCAACCCTATCAACGCTCGCGGGATGCCAGTACGCCGGCGTCGTGGATCTGAGCTC
>JAEKIV010000039.1:0-101587 GCA_016801325.1 Hypholoma fasciculare
GAGGTCATCAGGCACTTGTGGAGTGGCTGATAGCCAATGGAGCCAATATAAATGCACAGGGTGGATATTATGGCAATGCACTTCAGGCAGCTGCTTCTGAAGGTCATCAGGCAATTACAGAGTGGCTGATAGCCAATGGAGCCAATGTAAATGCTGAGGGTGGAGCTTATGGCAATGCACTTCAGGCAGCCACCTCTGGAGGTCATCAGGCACTTGTGGAGTTACTGATAGCCAAGGGAGCCAATGTAAATGCTGAGGGTGGAGAATATGGCAATGCACTTCAGGCAGCTGCCTATGGAGGTCATCAGGCAATTGTAGAGTTACTGATAGCCAATGGAGCCAATGTAAATGCTGAGGGTGGAGCTTATGGCAATGCACTTCAGGCAGCAGCCCTTAGAGGTCATCAGGCACTTGTAGAGTGGCTGATAACCAATGGAGCCAATGTAAATTCTGAGGGTGGAGATTATGGCAATGCACTTCAGGCAGCTGCTTCTGGAGGTCATCAGGCACTTGTGGAGTTACTGATAGCCAAGGGAGCCAATGTAAATGCTCAAGGAGGAGCCTATGGAAATGCACTTTTGGCTGCAAAATTGTATGGTCGTATGAACATTGTGGCACTATTGTCAGAAAAAGGAGCAGTAAATGTAGTATTCTAATAGTTTTCATCTGGATGTGACATGAAATGAAGGCAAGATTGTAATATAAAGTTGCATATATATAATAAGTTGTATTTTTTGAGGTTGATTTTTTTTTCTTCGCAATAGTTTGTTTGCCAATGAATATTCATCTAACAATTTAATGCACATTTGAACAACATATTTTAATTATTTGTGAACTGGTAACACACATTGAACAAGGTAAAAATGGGTAAATAAATGTGAAAATAAAACACAAGTGCATATTCAGAAGGTATTGAGAAAGCAATTGGAGCTGCAGTATGAGAGGATATGTATGACAACAGACAATTAAGTATATAGCTCAAGTATTAGACATCAAAGACAACAAATTGTGAACAGAATAAACAAAGAGGCAGGATCCAATAGACCAGCACAAGTCTCATGGCTACTGCAGACAGAGGTTGCAATGCTGCACATACACAAACCAGGAGCATGCATGCTAATGCAGTAGAGAGTGCATGGCAGCCGCCAATAGACAGACAGTGTCACCACCAGCAAGCCCTACGCGCTCATACACTCCCCACACCGACACCCCCCAGCCCGCCAACACCACGGAGCACATCCGCACCCGCCCCACGCAGCGCCGCCGCAATGCTGTGCGCCCGACGGTGCTCTGGGCTTGCACTCGGACGCGGCGACTTACTTCGGCTCGCGCTGGTGCCTGCGCTATGCGTGTGTGCGTGTCTCGACGCACGAGAAGTGGACGTCTCTGAGGAGCTGGATGATGATGTAGATGGTGGTGGAGGCGCGATGGGCGCCCGCGGACCACGCGGCGAGACGGGACGGCGCACGGGGGAGAGGATTGGTGTTGGCGGGATCGGTATGGGTGGAGACGTCGATGTCGCTATCGTCTCTGTAGTTGTTGCTGGTGTGGCTAGAGGTTGTGTTGAAGGTTGTGCTGTTGTTATCACTATTCCTCTAGGAGCGGGTTGCAGGACCGGCGGCGACACACCAGCCGTATGTATACGCAGCGCCGTACCCACCCGCCGAGTCAACGACGGGCCAAGCACACCAGCGCCCACGCCCTCGTTCCCCGTTTCGGGCATCACTCTACGTCGCGTATCACTAGAAGGAACCGCGAGGCTGCTTGTCGACGCACTCGGGCTTGAGCTCGTGAAGTACCCGCCCGACGACCCAAGAACGGGCGATCCACGTGGGCTAGGCGACGCACGCGGACTCGGCGTGCCCGACGGCGAGCGGCGCGGTAGAGGGAACAGATCCGCGTCGTCCTCGTCTATTCCAGGCGGCGGTGGGACAGCCGTATTCGCGCGGCGTGGCGCGCGGCCCTTGCCCAGTAAACGCGCGGAGCCCGAGCCGGTGGAACGAGTCGACTGGCCTGACGCCGAGCGCGTGGAGGAGTGTGCGGAAGCGAGCGAGAGCGAGGAGCCCCGTGCGTCGCTGTCTTCCTCCGCGATGGGCGACGAGCGCATGCGATAGCCCTCGGGCGCGAGAAGCGCGGCGTACGGGTGCACCGGTATCGGCGAGACCGGTGATGGCGAGATGGCCGCTGCGGACGACGTAAGTGGAACGATGGGCGACGCGGGCGGGAGTGGCGAGCCCGCATGGCGGCGTAGAGCGGCATAGTGCTCTTCCTCATGCGAGAACGAGAACGCGCGGCGGCGCTGGTCGACTTCGTCGACGCGCAAAGCAAAGGCGGTGGCCACCGCCGCGCCGCCACGAACAGTAGGGATGGCTCCATCAATCGCTGCAGAGAGCGTGGCGAAAGTGCGCGCGGGTGCGTCGACATTTGAAAGGGATGAAAAGGGCGACGCCGCAGTTGAGAAAGGTTGCTCGAGTGATGCGCTACGGCGACGTTTGGCGCCGCGAGTGAAGTGGATCTTCCAGGCGTCGCCCCCGGCGAACGCGTCGTCGGTGGCGGCCTCGCAAGCCGCGCAGCAAGGGCGCAGAGGAACGGTAAGCGGTGGAGGGGTGGCAAGCGATGATGGGCTGCTCGGTCCTGGCACGGCGCGGCGCACGGGACTCAGGGGAGCGGCGGATGGCCCGGGATCTTGGTGCTGGTGAACGAGGCAGGAAGGCAGCGGAGCCCGCGGGACGACGGGCGACGTCGAGGCAGCGCGTGCGTGTGGGCCTGGCGAACGCGAAGTACGGCGACGGAACCTGCGCTCGTCAGCACGCACCTCTCTACAGCACACTGTGCACTCACTGGGGTATGGGGACCTTGATGACCAGCCTTGGCTCCTCGTCGTCGTCCTTCCTCCACAGCGGCAGCGAGTAGGACTTTGTGAGCACAAATGGCAGCTTGCCAGCTGGCTGGGCGTCGGGGATGAGCACACACTCGGTGTCGAAGCGGACGATGCGGGAGGGCGACAGAGGCTCCATGGTGGTACGGCGACAATCTGCGTGGGAATCGTGGAAGCACCTCACTTTTATGGTGCCATCAGACTGGTTCTGGCCCTTTGCTTGCCGAATCAACCTTCAGCTTCTCCCGGGACAGGAATTCGCGGCCCTGATTGCGGTGACTGTAGAAGTTCTTCCTATCTCTCAGTCTGGCCCGCTGCCCACCGTGCAGCACGCCCCAAGACGACTACGCTTTAGCACCTCTGCGAGGCTATTTTTGTTCATTCTGGGGAACCCATATGTTGCAGTGAGCATTTGGGCACCTGTCATGATGCTTTCTCGATATTTTTTCTCCGGAAAACCAACTTTCGAACTGCAGCGCCCATGGTGCACCCATCTACCCCGACACCGACACAACCAACAATGTCCGACAAGCCATCGAAGACATCCGCCATCCATTTCCCCGTCCCTGGCAGACAGGAGCCTCTCCAAATGGTGCTCACGAGGGCGCACCACGCGCCCGATGCGACCCCCTTTGGGATGCACCCACCGGCGCACGCGCCGCCAAGGCCAATGACGCCCGCGCATGTCCCGATGCGGGCATGATGCATCCTGCCTCCAGCTGCGCAGCGCAAACGCTTATCTTGAGCTCAGCTTTACAAAACTTCCACCTACAATGCCAAGGAAAAAGCCAGGAAGACTGCGGACGCCAGTTGCTGCGCATGTGCTATAACGCGGCTCTGACGGGACCCAGAGACCTCGCAAATCCTCTCGAAAATCCTTCTGTGAGGTATTTCAGAGAACGCGTATCGCTAACTGAATCGTTCAGGTGGCATTTGGTGCCCCGACGAGCGCCTAATTGTCCACCTTATGGGGAAGCGTTCAAAACATTGACATCGGACCTCATCCGGCCCCAGGTTACCCCGCAGCGCGCCGGAGGTACAGAGCCAAGACCGCGCCGATCCCCATATAAAATAGATTTCGGTACCGGGCAGGGAACGCGTCTTCGCCTCCGAGCTCCACCAACAGCATGTCAGTGACAACTCTAGCAATTCTGCACGATAGACTGCAATGAAAACGCGAGGAGTGAAGCAAGCGCGAGACGGGGGTGTTCTGGAGAGAGGGCGCGCACTGTGGACAACGCCGCATTAATGCACCGCTTGTTCCTCATCAGCAAACGCCTGTCCCTTCTAAATTAGCACATAACCCATTCAGGACGCAACTGCGACGCCTCTGTGATGGTTTGTACCCAGCGCAAGACCACAGATGCTTGAGGGTAGCGCATATATGCACCTTGTGTATGTGAGGATGACTGCGTCGGTGGCGTTGTCCCACCACAGTTATGGTAGGGCAGTCCGAGATGCAAAAGAGAGCCATGGCGGAGATCAACAGCTGCGCGCGTTCACGGAGACCGAGTGCTACGAGAGGCGTTTCACCTCCTTTCTGAAAGCATCTCGTTCGCCCCGCATATAGCGAGGTGCGACGATGCACGAGCGCTCTCTTCGGATATTCCAGGGTCAATCGTAGCTTGAACCGTTCGGGCTTTAGTTTTCTCTCTTTGTGTGGGGCAGAAGGTGAAAGCAGAATTGGAATACCTAGCCAGAGGCGACGGAGTTTCCTGCAGGCGCGAGCGGCAAGCCAAAGAAAGATGGCGCACATACGCAGGAAATGGAGTGTTAATATCGATTATTCCGTGAGCACATTCCAAGCTGGCCTATCGGCGCTGCACCTGCAGAGTCTATCGTGAAGAGCAACGCGCGACCCGCGCAGTGAGCAGAAGACAGCGTATATAATACGCGTCCTGGGATCCTGCAGTTGTGGCGCGTGATAAATGGTGCTCAAATGGAATGGTTCAATGTCAGCGAGGATGAGGAAAAGAACGCGTCAGTGGAGGAGGTGTGCCATGAACGCGAGTGAGGCGGTGAGGTGTATGTGGGTCGACGTAGAGGTGAAGTTCGCTTCGCAGATATCCAGGCCTAGAGAGCAGGAGAAAATATAACATCAACGGAGCTCTACTGCGCGATAGCACCGCGAGCGAGGATACACAGAGAGTTCATAGTCGAAATCTGAAGATTTGCGCGGAGCAAGGTCATGATCGGGTTCCAATCCGCAAGGAAGACGTGAAGCCTATTTCAATATCAGATCTCGACGTCCTTCCAAGAAACGAGAGACGAAAAGAACAGCTGAGCGCAGAGTTTTGGTCTGAGACAGGTTGGGGACAGGAAGACAGAGAGTTGGCACGGAGTCAGAAAAAATATTCGAATTTGCCCGCAAAGTGCCGCGGGACCGCTGTCAGGCTCTTGCCAAACAACCGCGTTTCATCATGCACATCAGCTCCCGGCTCGGCTCCGCGACTTCAACTTTTCTCGACACCATCTCCTTCCATGGCTAACCGTACCGTAATCTCCTACGACGACATAACCCTTCCATACGACGACGCCGAACAGCCACCCCCCGCCGCGAAACCCAGTGCCCAGCCCCCTGCGAAAAAGCGGAAGAAGAATAACCAGAAGGGAAAGCACTGGGACGCCTCTGGGGGCCCGAAAAGCGCGTCGGCGTCGAATTCGCAGCGCGCTGCATTCCTAAACCGTCAAAATGGATCGAGCGCGCACCAGCGGCAGGAAACTCCTTCACAGAGCGGCGACGGCGCGTGGGAGGAAGGAGGCGAGGGTTACGGCGAGGGTGAGGGTGAGTATGACGAGGAGGAGAGCCGCGAGCTGACGCACGAGGAGATCTGGGACGATTCTGCGCTCGTCGACGCGTGGGAGTCCGCGATGGAGGAGTACAAAGCTTTCCACGGCGGCGCGGATGCATGGAAGCGGGAGTCGGTGAAAAAGTCGCCCTTGTGAGCTGTTTCTGCTCCTCGATGAGGCTATTGAAAGCTGACTGTCACCTCGATTTTAATCTCTAGATGGTACAACGTGCCAGTGGATCCATCGAAAAAGACCGCCGACGCGTCCCTTCCCTCTGTGCCTACAGTTGTTCCAACACTCCCCGCTGTCGCTGTAGAGGAGGACGAAGAGGCAGACTCGCAGCCGATAAATTTTGACACTTTCGTTCCTACTCACGACACGACTCTTGAAAGTACGGACAAGCCGGGCATTCCAGTGGCTGCTGACTACATCCCGGATACTCCTGCTGGTCCGATGGTTAGTCGGGACGAAGCCTTTTCGCGTGCACTAAGCGCAATGTACTGGGGCGGGTACTGGACGGCAATGTACCACGTACGTGCACACTTTCTTATGCAGGAGTCTCTCTGATTATACTATATGTATACGCAGGCGCAAAGCCATGCTTCACAAGGCAATCTGCCCGCACCGACAGTTCCCGTCGAACACACTGAAGTTGAGGACGACGACGACATCGAAGTCGATGACGATCTCGAAGACTTTACCCCGACACAAAGGTAACTAAATCTGGTAAAATACGCCAAAAAGGGGGCAGAAAGATACACATGAATTTGATGCGACTCCTCTCCCGCGAACGAATGTGTACGTCTGTCTAATTACTCTACCTTTGCAAATACGTAGTCTTGTCTGATCACTCCGATTCTAAGAGGTGCTTTTATTCTACACGAACGTAGGTGACTATTTCATTCTCTCCTCTACATGTCCCATACAACATTACATGTTTTTACACTAATATAATTTATTAATCCTCCGCCTTCATGCACCTGAAAGAATGTAATTTCGTGATTTTCCGTCGGAGTCTCCAAAGCTTCAAGGCCACAGCATTTCCATCGACTTTGTTTTGGATTCGAGCTCAGCGTCTGGATATTTGACTGGTTCGTCAATCAAATCCAAATCGACTATGTGGTCTTGAATAAGGCAGAGCAAGCCGCGCTGGTGCTGCGGGACGGACATCTCATCTTGTATAGCAGGATACTCAGCGCGATACGCCTTGCTGATTGCCCGGCGCTCCCAGCGATGAGCAAGACCGAACACGGAAATTGGCTTGATTCCTGCAGGTCCCGCCATCAGCCATCGAATCTCAGCAGATGGATAATAATAGACGCACCGAAGAGAATGCGGATTAGCGAACTGCCAAAAATCGCCGCGAATATACCACTGAGGAACGTCCACAGCCCACCGATCTTAGAGAAGCCGCTGAGGAATGTATTCTTCTTGGTGTCGCGGATGATGTCCCACTGCGATGCGTCCCGCATGACGCTGAGGCGCAGCGTTGCTATCTCCGGTGCGCGAGCGATGAGGGAGGAGGATGAGGGATCCGCGTACAGGTGCGTCACTTGTCCGATGAGGGTGGATTGCACGTTCTGAAATATAGGATAGTCCGCATTTGAGCTTCAAGCAATCAAGCGTGTAGGACTTACCTCGAACAATCCAAGGGTAGCCATACCTGGGTTTGTGAACGTTTGGTGGACCTCCATGGACACAAGGCCCATCAAGTTTACACCGGGGACCAGGACCGTTGGAGTCGTCATTGCCACTACGTCCGCCGTATTGTTCGTCATCGCGACCATGACTTGGATAGAATTGCTCGCAACATCGATGATCGAGTCGACAGACATCCCGAGGGTAGTAAAGTTGGCCGTAATGAGCAGATCTGGCTGGAACTCGTTATAGTACACCTGCGGTAAGTTTTGCCTCAACCACGCTACCGACAATAAATGACGATTAGGCTTGAACTTTTGCAGAACTAGTCGTAATGGCCTTACAGACACCATTCTGGCCTGGAGGCCGCGATGGGCAATAATAAGTTAAGGTCGATATTTGCGTCTCGAAACCGTAGAGTTGGCTCTGATCGCTCGGGTCTTGGTCGAGAGCTACACATGGGGGCTTGACAGGGCCTTACAAGACAGTTAAGTTTTCGTTTTCTCTATCAAATGGAGTGAAAGATGAACTCACTTGAACTGTCCCATAGAGGCGTCACATTCACCGCTGAGGTATAGCCGGAAGCAATGGGCTGCCAATCGGTGTTGTTACTTATCCCCTGCCGCGCAACAGAAAATTTTTCATAAGGGGAGTTAATCGCGTCAGAACTACACTTCTCCCTAAAGATCGTACTCTGACAACTCACGAATGTGACGCCCCATACTGAAGGGTACATCAAGCTGCCGTACGGAGTTTGGTCATCCGGAGTCCGAGTGTTTTGTATGGGGACAAAATGCAGTTCTTGGAATGGCCCCGTCAAGGTGCTGACCAGGAAGAATGCCACAAACCCAGCCAATAAAAGGGAAGCCAACAGTCCTCTTGCCACTGTAAGTTTCCTTGTTTCTCCACTTTTGAGGTTTGAAAGCGGTTAGCACAGATATCATAAGAAGACTTGGAGTCTAAGACGAGCTTACATCAAACGCTCTTTCCAGAGAGAATGTCCGAACAAGGTGCTGATTCCCTTTAGTTCACCGAGATTAAATGGCCGTTTTGACACCATTTTCCTGGATTGGAACCAGAGAAAGATTCGTGAAATAAGGAGGACAGGCAGCGAAATTATGAGACACCATAAAAGAATGTTTTGAATTGTATCGAGTTGTGAGCCTTCAGGATCGAAGTACCAAAACACGTTCTCAATGCCGTAGAATAGCAACCCTATAGTGTTCCTTGTCAGATATCTCTGCGAGAAAATGATGGAAATTGGGTTCTCACCAGCTAAATCACCTGCGAGCCATAGTAGGTCTATTAAATTATCACAAAGGAAAGGAACCGCGAAGGCGCTAAGCAAATCTCGCACTGAATTTATATTCCAGAATTTGTAATCAACGACCTACTATGTGATCTGATGAACCAATATCGACGAAAAAATTACAATACAAATGGCCTGCCATTGTATACCGTATTGATCTTCCTGAAGGACGAAGAAGAGGAGCAACCACAGAACTGCCGCTAAAAAGAATACGGTTCTCAGTAGAACCAAGTACATCGCTCGGCTCAGGAGGACCACCATCGCGCGATGCACAAGGCGCTGAGAAGAGGGGCAGACAGCATAAGAGTTACTTTACAAAGTCTGTCTTATAGGTCTATTTGTAGACTATTTGTAGAATGAGAACTCAAATGTCAAAGACTGTCAAGGCAATCGACATCAGAGTCACATTTCCAGGATAATATTTTTAACTTACAGTTGTCTTTCATTCCAAGCTGTGGCTTAATACGTCAAGTTAGACGTATGTCTCCTTTCTTGCGACATTTGAAGAATTGAGCATCAGAAACTGTTATCAAGAACATGTAAACAATAATATGACTATATGTAGTTTGAGAGACTTTGAGTTCATTTCCATCATAGTTCAACTATAAACTTACCTTCCGCCGCCCGCTGCAGCATTTTCTCGAGAAAACCGCTGCGCATTCAAAGTCCCACGGCGTAGAAAAATATCTCCCTCGCGGTCTTCGTACCGGTAGCGTTGCAGCCGCCGCCTGCATTTCAAAGTTCCCTGTAGCGCTTATATGTCGTCGTGGTTGCTCCGTTACTAGAATAGATATCCCACACTGCATTCACTGGCATTCCTTCCTTTCTGAAAGTCAAATACTGCATCGCAACCGTCGCGTCTATAGGTAGGTACATATCAACAAAGATTTTCAGTAGACGGCGCATATGTAGATGGCTGATTTGATTCTCACCGAGACCAAGTGATAAATATCGCCGATCAACATTCCGCCTCGTCGTCCACTGATGTGAGCTCCAAAATATAGAAAAATGTCGAATGTCCGCCAATTGTGATGAGGCGCTCTTGATCATTCCTTGTCGGTCACATTTGGTTGACATCGCTAATCCACGCCGTGTACGCCGAGGGGATACAGAATCGCGGGCGGCGTAATACTGCTGTAGATGGAAGCGTGTCGGACATTTTCAAACGATTCTGGAATGTTTAATGCGTGAACTTGGAGAATAAATTAAGAAAAGTCATCCGGTGTTGATGCGGATGAACCTGTTCATTCCGCTAGACTCATGTGCCACAATTTAACAGTAGGATTGCCAGTGTGCACGCAGCCTAGTAATGAGCATCAGAGTAGAGGAAAGTCTGAACGAGATAATATTGGCAAGACCCAAGCAGGACCCACATTCAAGATGGCAATGAGACTGGCAGAGTTCTAGAATACTTGCTGCAACTGGAATACCCATTGCTGGACGATAAGGCAAAGAGGCAAGTAATGTTTGAGCAGACCGTGTCCTTGACTCAAAAGCGACATCTGGATATTCAACAGCTTCATCCATCAGATTCAAATCGATAATGTGGTCCTGGATAAGGCAGAGCAAGCCGCGCTGATGTTGTGGGACGGACATTTCGTCCAGTATTGCAGGATATTCAGTGCGATACGCCTTCCTGATTGCACCACGTTTCCAACGATGCGCTAACCCGAAGACTGAAATTGGTTGAGTCCCTGCAAGTGTGGCTATCAGGACCTCGAGACTTCGCAAGTTCAGAATAGACATACCAAAGAGAATGCGGATCAACGAGCTGCCGAAGACCGCTGCAAATATACCACTCAGGAAGGTCCACAGGCCTCCGATCTTTGAAAAGCCGCTAAGGAATGTATTTTTCTTGGTTTCGCTAATGACGTTCCACTCGCTGCGTCCCGTATAACACTGAGGCTCAGAGTTACTATTTCTGGTGCGCGAGTGATGAGCGTAGAGGGCAAGGGATCGGGGTACAGATGAGCAACTTGTCCAATGAGAATTGATTGTGCGCTCTAAAATGTCCGTGTGCATAAGTTCATCATCATTTTAACTCTTGAGGCCCAGCCTGGATGGATGTGCTTTTGGCGAACCTCCATGGCCACAGGCCTACCAAGTTTGCTCTAGGAATAAGGACCGTCGGGGTCGTCATTGCCACGACGTCCGCCGTATTATTTGTCATTGAGACCATAACCTGCGCAGAATTGGTTGCAATGTCGATTACAGAGCCAACAGACCCCCCGAGAGTGGTGAAGTTGACAGTGAGAAGCAGATCTGGCTGGAACTCGTTGTAGAACATCTGCGGTTGGTTGCGTCGCAAGTCCGCTGGCGGCGACGAACTGCAATGAGTATATTGACATATGCAACACCAGTTGGGACGGGCTTACCGACGTCCCCCTCTCGGTGAGGCCGTGATGGGCAGTAATAAGTCAAAGTCGAAATTTGCATCTCCAGACCGTAGATATGACTTATATCACTTGGATCTTGACCTAGATTTACGCATGCAGGCTTGGTGGAGGCTTGCGCGGGACATGAGCTTCATTTTGTAGAAAAAATAAAATAAGACTTACTCACTAGAGTTGTCCCATAGAGGTGTCACATCTACCGCCGCCGTATAACCAGGAGGAATAGGCTGCCAATTGACGGCGCTACTTATTCCCTATAGTGCATTAGTAAAGTTCTATTGTGCTCTCGCTGAAGACTACAGTCTGTCTTAGGACTCACGAACGTTACGCCCCATACTGAAGGGCTCATCAAGCTGCTGTACGGCGTTCGGTCATTCAGAGTCCGAGTGTCTTGCATGGGTACAAAATTCAGCTCTTGGAAGGGCCCCGTCAATGTGCTGACCAAAAAGAATGCTACCACTCCAAGCAATAAAAGAGAAGCAACTAGCCCTCTTGCCACGGCCAATTTCTTCGTTTCTCCGCTTTGAGGTTTGAGATCGGTTAAGAAATTCAGGAGTATGGTGAAGAACAACTTACATTAAACGCTCGTTCCATAGTGAATCCCCGAATAGAATGTTGACTGCCTTCAATTCCTGGAGACAAGATGGCCTCTTGGACACCCGCTTCCTACCCTGGAACCAGAAATAAAAGCTTTCAGTATGACAGCAGTAGAAGTCCTATCAATCCGCGCGGGGGGAGTTTCGAGTAAGGTAAGGAAGAGTTCAATGAAGGCTTGTGACAAAGTGAGGTTGAGTCCAGTATCTGCTTCGATAATACTCAAGGCAGCCCAGCTTTCGCCGTTCCTAGATAAAAATTTATTGGAAAACCGATTGTCGCAAATAAAGGACTCACAACAGAACCACTGCTCCCCGTAGCTTGCTCTGCAAAAAACAAAGGCCATTCTGTGAGTCTTTGTAGTCACATCCACGGAAAATATTCCCATCAGGGCAGATTGAAACTTTTTTAATCATTACATTCAAACTGAAAACTGGTACCTATGACATCGATTACAGAGCGATTTCAACGTCCAATCTCGCGAGATAAGAATACACGTCCGGCGACATCCGGTACTTCAAAATACCCGCGAACACCATGAGGGAGCGCGATTTTTTCCTGATATTTGCTAGCGTCTGTCAGAAGAGGTCGTCGTGAGGCTGTTAATAAACCAAATTAATGAGAGTATGAGCGCACCATTTGCTTTGTCGCATCCGCGACCATTGAGTTCTTCACACGTTGATGCACGCCTTGCAGCGCGTCCATCGTCAGGACGAGGTACGTCTGCAGATTCTTCTGCAGCGCTTCATGCAGGTCGCGGAACTCCTCCGCACGGCGGGTGATCTTCGCGATATCGCCGCCGAGCGGGATGAGGTCCGTCGATTCCATGATCTGTACATAGACAAGTTAGTAAAGTGCCCATTTGCTCGAGCAGCCGGAATAACACACATCGAGGGCGACCTCAGGCCTGCCAGAGTTCTTCGCTTCGATGGCCTCCCTTATCCTCAACAGGCGCACCACTGCCTCCCTCTCCCGGCCGACAGCTCTGTTAGCCCGCTCGTAATGCCTCAAAATTTCCGCGGCCGTCTTCTCGAGCGCCCGTGCTTTCTCATCCGGCGTTGGTTGGGCGATGGTGTTGCCTAGCGCCTGCGCGAGACAGCCGACGACTGTCGTGTAGTCCTCCGCAAGGTTGTACAACTTGATCGCCTCCGCGATACGATCGTTTTCTTCCGAGTTCTGAGCTGCACGTACAAGGATCTGCGTGTGGAAGTCTTGCGCAGTACCAAGATGCAGGAGGGGAGCGCCATGTTCAATGACGCCGGTCTAATGTACCCGCAAAGTCGGCATAAGTCACATCGCTTATAAAATAACAAAGTTATACGCACGAATTTCCCTCCCTCAGCTCTAATACCACCAACAAGCTCCTCCCAGGCGGGGCCGCTGTTGGCCAGCACGATGATCCGTCTTGTTAGTTCCCATGCAGTTTCAACCTGTTCTTTGCCAATACCGTTGCCCTGATCGGATGTGAGGCATACGCAGTACACATACTGCATAGCTTCCTTGGCGTCCATCTTGACGAACTGACGAACGTAGCGCCAAATCAGAGTAGATAGGCTCAGCGCGGGGGGTGCAGCAGGCGACAACGACACTTCATTTCTTAAGTTAGCCCATGGATAACATACACTGTAGAGTACTTACGAGGCGTCATGTCAGATGTCTCAGCGCGTGAAGGTACGCGAAGCAGGCCGTGGTATGCCAGTGCAATCGCCAGATGGACAGCCTCGACCTCTGTCTCTTGATGGTCCCAAAGTGCCGCAACAGCCTATCCAATTGTAGAGATGGAAAGTTGAATAAGGGTAACCGAAGAGGAGGAAACCAAAGCTCACTCTTTCAAATTGACCGCACATAAGTAACACGCCGGCCCATACACCTCTCCTGCCCTGCTGGCCAGGTGGTCCATCGAAATGCCTCTCGCCATAACCCAAAAGAACCTCGGCAAGCGCGCGAAGGCCGCCATCTTCTTCCTCATCGACCATAGCAAGCTGGAACCAGAGCCAATCCTCGGTGGTCGTGGTGACAAGCGGCACGCTGCGCCTCGAGGGCTCGAGCTTGCCCATAAGTTTATACAGTGCAAGTTTAAACGGATCGACAGTCAAAGAATGAAGCATATGCGCGTTGTAGACCGCTTGCAGATGATCACGATGTGCCTTCGGGAGCCTAGATTGCGGGTGACAATATTAGTCCCAGGATGCAGCAAGGCAGGAATTAGTACGTGCTTGCGGTCGGGAGATTCGAGCCAAGTGCGGAACTGGGTAACGAACGACGCCTCTCGACTATCAATAGCTGCCTGGAACTTTGCGGCCTCCGCAATCGCTTCCTTGACATGTCCGGTACGAACAAGGTAGAAAAGCTTGGCCCATAGTGGTTGACCGGCGATGAGCTGTATTTCAACAAAATCAGGCTTTTAGTAGCTAGTGACCAAAGACAGAGCACACACTTCAATTCGATCTTCCCATTCCCCATTCCGATAATACCTCACCAACAAAAATGCCCTGACCCGGTTGGCGATGCTTGGATCACCTCCAAGGCGTGCCTCCATGGGACGCGCCTGCACCGTTCTTTCCAGGATATCCCAGTACTGCTCTTCGAGTCCCTGTCTGGCACCCGAAGCGATCTGTTTTCTCAGTATGGCCGCTTCACGGGAGTTGGGGTCGCCAAGGTAAACTCTGGCATATTTCCGTTCGAAAAGTGGCGCATTGAGAATATGAGCGCCAGCATGTTCGACAGGTGGAAGTGACGGGGGTTCGGCCGTGATTTTCCCAAGAATGTGGAAGTTTTGGGTCATTTGGATAGAGCGCGACTGTTTGACATTACTTAGAGCACTCAGCATACAAGAAAGGGTGAACGTACGTCGGAGGCAACAGCGCGAGAGGCATCAATGAGGGCATGTACAATCGGAAATGAAGTACCACGCAGACGAGCATTGTTGAGATCGGTAATGACGCGGTCGTACGCCATCATCTTGCTTTGCATTTGCAGGGTCACGCTCGGCCCAGCATTCTGTGCCAACTTTAACAATCAACTTTCCAGAAACGTAGAAAACTTACCGTGCTCTTTGACAAGGTACTGCTCCTGAGGTCAGACATCCCGCGATCCACAGTGGCGACCCGTCCTCCAAGCTCTTCAAATACACGCTTCTTCTTTGCCTCCCAGTCGCGTTGGCTCCGGTCTTCAAGTACGCGATAAAATGCTTCTTGTGTCTCTTTTCGTCCTTCTTCAATGGTTGAGATGAGGTTCTGCTCGTGTGCGATACGAAGATATCCCGCGACGTCAGTGTCCTGCAATGGCTGCAGCGGCGAAAACGTCGTTGAAGTATTGAGGTGCGCGATCGAGCTGGAAAGGGCTGATGCATCGACATGTGCTTGTGCCAGCAGATAGTTCCTGCAGACCAAGAAATTAGTGGGAACTTGGTGTATAGATGCTTGGGCCAAACGCACGCGCGGTCTGTGTCCGTAGAAGTTCCAGGTTGACGCGAGACCAGACGACGAGAAAGGGCTTCTATTTGGGGTAACGAGAGGTTAACAGACGGAAGATCCGGTCTTGACAAATGCGAGGTCAAGTTTTTTGACGAGGTCAACAGTGCCGATAGATCTGCCATTTCGGAGAGGGCTGGGGCAAGTTTGGACAATGGGTGTTGCTGTGCTGGGGCCAACTGGCGATAAAAGGCCACGTTTCGTTACTAAGAAGGCGTTTGTCTCGTCCCCAGGAGATGAGGGATGAGGGAATAAGGAGCGAAGATAAACGTCGGAAAGCAGTATTTACAGAAGAAGGGCGAGCGGCGGGTCAAGCAATAAATGATGTTCAAGTTTACATTTATATTTGGTGGCATCCACGGGGTCAAACACTTTATATTTAGTCCCACCTTGGACGCGGCGATTTTCGAGTGTCGACGACGACAGGCGGCAGAGCCTCTCCAATACAAGAGGCTTTTCTCCAGGGATTTCCTCTGGCCTTCTCTGACCCATGAACTCTGCTTTCCCTGTTCTTCCTCTCGAAATCACCGACCTCATAATCGAGAGCATCGGACAAAATGTCGATCGACGCGACGCGCGGGTGGCATTGCAGGCATGCTCTCTGGTTTGCCGAAGCTTCCGCAAGAAATCCCAGCACTACTTGTTCTCCAAAATTGTCCTGCGAAAGACGCAGTTCGACTCGATTTCCACGACCTGTGCTCGCATCACGGCTCTGAGAGCCATCCTCTACAACTGCGTAATATTACCCCCCATAGTCCCGACGTCTGGCAGGATAATTCACCATATCAAAGACATAGAGATATCCCTCTCATGCACGGCGGAGGAAGCGTATACCATTTTGCGACATATAGACCTGGCTAAAGTTCTCTTCGAGCTTTGTAGAGACAAGGGGCGCGGTCTCCGACGACTATCCCTCAACATGCAAGGATGTTCGTCGCCTGTCGATTGGGAACGCTTCGATCACTTTTTTCTCAAAGCTCTCTCTTTGACGTTGGTTTCTCCATTTTTCACGACGCTGTGTCTCTCCAACCTAATAAATGTGCCATCATGCGTGCTAGGTAGGACGAAGATCAATAACATATCTTTCCACATGATCAGCACTAGAAATGTAGACCCTCGAGACATTCGCTGGTCGGAGCACCTGGGTAAAATTGAAGTTATGGATGTAGACCCTTCTTGTGCGATCACCTTGTTCTTGAAGGCAGACGATCCCGAAAGGACCTCGTTCCGAGAGTGCTTGTCTCGTGTTCGTGAACTGCGATTCTCTGCTCCAGCGGTTCCAGGGTTCGTCCAAATGATAAATCCACTCCGAGGCACTTTGAGATCTTTGCAGACCCTCGAACTGGTCCTCGCTGACGCGTCTCGCCATCCCCGAGGAGGTTTAATATGGAATATCCCTTACACAGACCTCCCCTTGCTACGATCGCTTGGAATCACTATGAAAGGCACCATTTCTACAACAAAATGTGCACCTTTGAAAGACTTGATAACTGTTCTTTATCCGAAAACTGGTTCACAGTCGCTGGCGACCATTCGGTTGGATTTGTACACTGAATCTCGACACCCTTGGAAAGGCATAAACCATTTTTTCCCAAACAAAAAACTTTGGAGAGAACTTGACCAAGTTCTCAACAGCACATCACTCGTTTCGCTGCGGACAGTTTATCTGGACCTGCATTATCACCTCGGTGAAGAGCATCTGTATCGTTTCAACGAAGCAACGTTCCTGCATAGATGTCAGAGCTATATACCTGAAGTTTTTCCAGCTCTGGCGCTATCTGGTCTAATTTCTATCATACCGTCGGCTCGCTTTGTAGTCACGGCGTAACTCCCGCTTATATTGCTTATACATGCACACTACAATCCACCCTATTTCTTATTTGATGCAACCCATACATAACTCCTATTCATTATCTGCATATTCTCCTTTCCTGTCGTCAAAGCCAAGTTGCTAAAACTCGCTAACTGAGATGTTCTATGAGTAACGATCGGTCATATAAGAGCTCCTATTCGACTATCCAACGGCAGCTGCCCTTCCATCTTCTTTCTAGAGCAAATGCAATCGGTCTACCGCACTCTTCCTCCAGAAATCTTAGATTTATTCATTGACGAGCTGGGCAGGAACCCAAAACACCCGGACAGCCGGTGCGCCTTGCAACAATGTTCTTCTGTTTCTCGTGCATTTCGCAACCGAGCGCATCATTATCTCTTCTCCAAGGTCGAATTCGTTCAACGGCCGTACTCCACCCCATCCAAGATTCTCTCTCGATTATGGAATTTTAGGGATATCGTTCACAGGGGAAGGAAGTTGCCCATGACGGGGCTGCTGTACCACCTCCGCTCGTTCAAGCTGGTCATGGACGGCTCGATATTCGAGGCATACGCGATTCTGGAGAACGAGGACCTCGTCGAGATTTTGCGCGGGGTGCAGGCGTTCAGCAAGGACATCGAAGCATTCACCATGCAGGGCTCCTCGTTCCCTATCGTCTGGCCGGACCTGACGAGGGAGTTCCGCGCGGTGTTCAGGAGCCTTTGTCGGAGTTCTCCCAATCTGAAGACACTGAACCTGGAGAACATCGTCGGCGTGCCGCATACGCTCTTGATGAGGACGAATATCCGGCATATTCGGCTCCATCTCATTGAGTTCAAAAAGCCCAGGATGGCCTTTGTGATATTCCGTGAGGGGCATCTGCCGAAGGGGCAGCTGGAGTCCATCGATATCGATTACACCTTCCCGTTCCCCCCATCCAGCTTGATCGAGTCCAGGTTGGCGTACGAGGATGCAATGGCACACTATTGCACCATTTTCTCCCAGGTCAAACGGCTGCGATATCTCATCTACCGCTTGGACGACCTAGAGCGCTTTATCGCCGTGGCAAGAGGGTTGTCGTCTTCGCTCGAAGTTGTTAACCTCGAATTATCCAATTCAGACAACGGCTTTCTTCGTGCACTCTCTTGGGAAATACCGCTCGCCGACCTGCCTCTTCTACGGCGGGTGATCATCTGCCACAAGTCGCTCATCAGCACGGGCACCCGGCATCCACTTTTTAAGGTGGCGGCGGTGCTCAGAAACGTATCCGTCCCATTGTGCATGGCGACGATCGAGCTCTCGTTCGAGGTGTCGGCCTATGCACCGTGGCTTAAAGCAACGCACTTCTTCCCTGAGCCGAAAATATGGGCGCTGCTCGACACAGCGCTGACACAGAAGCGCTTCGACGCCGTCAAAGGCGTTATTCTGCGGCTGCGGTATTGTGTATCCCAGGAGCAGCCGTGGACATTCGACGAGGGTGTCTTCATCGACCGCTGTCATGATATTGTGAAGGACGTGTTCCCGTTGCTGGCTGGTTCGAAGTCCAAGAAGCTGGAATTAGTCGTATCTGTTACCACCGGATTTGAAGACACGAAACGTTAGATAAATGAGCTGTACGTGATTGCCAGTGTTTTGTCCGTCGGTTGCATGAATCAGAAATGCCAGAAGCAGCGAATTTATTGCCCTTCCGGGGGGGGGGGATTGTAGCTGGTAGACAACGCCAAACGAGGAGCACACTTGCTGAATCACACCTTACTGCTTGAAAGAAGCAGCTTGGTCATGAACGTTCCCTTAAGGTTGCAATGAAAGGATGGTATCCATCGGTTTTGGGGTTAAGCGGCAATTTAAAGTAATTGGCTGGTGGTAGACCACAAGATTGCAAAGTTTCGATAGAGCCGGCATCGAACGATTCGACGTGATGGGATTCTCCAGCGTTTCGAGGCTAACATATGTTTAACAGCGGAAATCTATTGATATTTCAGATGCAGTACTGGTTTAATAGCTTTAATCAACTTGCCAGATGTACATTCCGTCTGCAACCGTCAATTTCTCCGGAACGTTGGCTTCGAGTTTGACAACAATCTTCCATGGGACCATTATTTGCCCGACGTATCTTCCATCAGGATTCTGGCCGGGACCTAAACGAAACTCCTCCGCATTGACCAGAATGATGTTGAGCGGCTTATCGGTGCCCGCGAACGTGCCAATGAAAATGCGACCGTCGGTCACCGTTATCCGGACAAGTTGGCGCAGCAGTCCATGGACCTGATCCAAGGCGGATTCTTGTTTCGAAGGTTTGACTTCTGTGGGAGGAGGGGTATCCGGAGGGGAATAAATGGGTGACAATACTCTTGGAGGTCGTGGAGGTGCCTGTGGTGGTGGAGAGGAAGCCATGCCTCGAATTGCAGGGCCGCGCCGTCGGTCGACGGTCCGGCTAGTCGCGTGACCTATAACACGTCACATCCCGAAGCGCGCCAACGCACCGTTGCCTGTGTTGTACCTTATAATTAATCTCCTTCGCGCTCTTTTACTCCTATCGATGCAAGCCATCTGAACCCTGCTGGATGAACCCATTTGAAAGCAACGTATCGCGCAACATGCAGGGCTCCTTCAATTCTCCCAATACCCACAAGTATAGCGTCATCCTCCCGACATACAACGAGCGGAAGAACCTGCCCGTAATTATTTGGCTTCTGGCGAAGACACTTAACGAAAAGTGAGCTTTACAACATTACGCATGGCTGCAGGGTTCTAAACGATCTGTGAATACGATAGTAATCTGGCATGGGAGGTTATTGTCGTTGACGACAACAGCCCGGATGGGACGCAGGAAATAGCCAAGCAGCTGGCGACTGTCTATGGAGAAGATAAAATTGTAAACGTTACTGCCCACTCTTTGTTTTGCTCTGCTAAGGCTATGTCAGGTTCTGAAACCTCGTGCTGGCAAACTTGGTCTAGGGTGCGTTGAATTTGCGTTGTTCACTGGAATTCAATCCAATTGTGTGGCTGCAGAACTGCATATATCCATGGGCTAAATTTTGTCACTGGCGATTTCGTTATTATTATGGACGCTGATTTCTCTCATCACGTACGTTTTATACTTTGCGTTGATGTAGCCTCACTCACATCCATTGAATCGTAGCCGAAATTCATCCCTCAATTCATCCGGTATATACCCTCTCAGCAATATCTTCACTTGATCTAACTAACTATGCATTCTATGTAGCCTACAGCAGGCCCATAATCTGGACATTGTTACTGGCACAAGATATCGCTCGACCTCGACACCGTCCTCCCCTGATGCCCAACCCGGAGGAGTACATGGCTGGGATTTCAAGCGAAAATTAGTGTCAAGGGGAGCCAACTTCCTTGCCGACACTATTTTGAATCCCGGGGTGAGCGACTTGACAGGAAGCTTCCGGTAAGATTCCATTTACGCGTATGGCTAGAGTATTAATCTCATTCTTTACAAAAGACTATATCGACTTCCCGTGCTGCGCCACATCATCACAGAAACTGTGTCGAAAGGCTACGTGTTCCAGATGGAGATGATGGTACGCGCTCGCGCGCTGGGATACACCGTTGGCGAGGTACCCATCACCTTCGTTGACCGCATATTTGGAGACAGCAAGCTGGGCGCAAACGAAATTGTTTCTTATGCCAAGGGAATCTGGGTTTTGTTCACGACTGTCTGATATTGTTATACGTTCGCTTATTGGATTTCTTTTACTTGTTAGCCGGACATAATCTATTAAAAACTGTATTTCAAGAAGTCAAGCGATTGTACATGTCTCGAAACGTCCGCATTTTAACCTTTCTGGCTACTCGTCGCTAATTCTGCAAGCGCGACCTAAGCGTCAACTTGAAAGCGCGTCCTGTTTCCGATCGTTCCTTCTCCCCGATGTCCACTATGTTCCTGGTCTCCTTTTCCGACCTTCTGCGCCTTCAGAGACATCAACGTCAACTGCATTAAAGTAGTTGCTTGTGGTGGTCTTTGGTCTTTGACGTTGGATTGCTGGCCTAGGCTATCATGATGCTCAATGCTCAACGCTCAGTTGGCTCAGTCTATTTGACCCTATTAGGGTCAGAGCATGACGTCACGTTGTTGGTCAGCAGGGCTGAAGGGGTCATCCTCGTCTTTTAACTTTGATTGTCATCGATTCCTTCATCTTACCACTAACAACTCCCTCTAACGATGAGTCTCCTTCAGGGTGTACTCAGATCGAACACGGAGGACATCGACGTCCGCCTCAAAAGTGTGCGCCTCAACAACAAAGGTGGCCCCGCATATGAAGATAAGGAAGATTCGGATGACGACCTCGTCAACGTTGTACGTTATTGGTTCATTTCAATACTGTTTGCGTAGATCTAACTTCATTTACTGAATTCAGATTTCACTACCTGGCACACCAGCTAGAACACGACCGCCTTCTCCCGTCCGAGGCGGAGGCGCAGCGTCGCGGCCCATATCCAAAAACCCTCTTATCATTTCGTCCAGCCGGACTGACCCCCTGAAGGCCTTCCCCACCGAACTCTCCCAACGAATATTCTCTCGATTATCATGCAAAGACCTGGCGAAATGCGCCTTGGTCTCCAAAAAGTGGGCGCGAAGCCAGACATTGAACTACGGTTAGCACGATCGACATCACTATGACCGCTTCTGGCGCTGATCTCGATCACTTTTAGTATGGTTCCAACATTATAGGAAGGAGAACTTCCACGACGAAAGCTTGCCACCAGGCAAGTGGACCAAACGAGAGTCCAAGCAGAACTGGGTGGGCACTACGTTTCTTGCTATCACCACATTGCACACATCTGATAGTCCCATTACTCTTAGCGTCAAGTCTACCTCAAGTCATCGAAAGACCGTTCGCCTTCCGCTGCCTCCTTTTCGCGCCCGACCTCAGGCTACAACTCTCCATCGCGAAATGCTTCCGGTTATCAGACACCCCGCGAAATCAAGGAAGAACAATGGAAAATGGACGAAGAAGCCGCCGCGAGGCCCGGCAAAATTGAGATGCGCGAGATGTACAAAGAACTTGGTGGCCGCAAGTCAAGAGGCAAGACCAAACTGGGGAGCTCAGGCGTCAGAGACAAGGGTGGTTGGGATGCAGATGGGGATTGGTAAATGAACGATGGGGCTCTGGAGCCTCTAGGTCGACGTCATCCTTGGCAAAGAACATTCATCAGCATAACAGATCACCACGTTCAAGTGAACGCACGTTTCCTTTAAAGTTATATTACTTGGATCATCCACCTCACGACTATGTACACTTACTACTTACGCCCTCTTACGCCTTAGACGACACAAAGCTGCTTCAGATACAGCATATGTAGATGCTATTTATTCATTTGTTGTAAATCATTTCGATTCTTTCTTCCCGCGATTGTAATTATTGTATCTAGATCCAATATCATGGAGCAAATTCTTTGCGACTATTATCACGTCCTGTTGGGGAGAACGTGAGTCGTTTAACCGTATAACTGCCACAGGTTAAAGGGAATTATATATTAGTAAATAGTAAAACAAGGTAATGAGCAGTACAAATTAGACACAGGCATAACGAATTGTATTTGCCTGGAGAGTCCCCACCATTCACCTGGGCTGACGGGAGTTTGCTTAAGTTACGCAGACGACATCAGAATATACCCTGTCTCGGTAGTTTATCGCTTCGCAACTAGCTGGGATTCAATAAGTTTCTGAGCCTCCATTTCTTTTCGTCGGTTTTCAGCACGAATCAGGGACGTTGCCTCGTCAAGAAGCGGCCGATTCTTCTTTCTGCCTAGTTCGAGCGGTAGCTCTGGATCTTTTAACTTGAAACCGAGTCGTTTTTTGACCAAGCCAACATATCCCGCCTCGCTCAGACTGCGTGAAATTTCGTCCATCTTGCGCTGTTCGGGCGTCATCTTTGCTAGGATGTGTGCAGGCGGGCCTTTTCGTTTCCGTCTAAGCGAACTTTTGGTGTCTTCGCCTCGACGCTCGCGTTCCCTCTCACGAGTCTTGTTCCTAACTTTCTCTCGGCGCGCCTCGAATATCCGCTCCATCAGTTCAGGCGAGAAGGTTTGTGCCATTCTGTCGCGTTCCAGCGCCATACCCTTTCCCTTCTCGGCAAGCGCTTCAGATATGGGTTGCTCTGAAATGATATAAGACGAAAAGATTGATGCGCAAAACAGTACAGAAGGACATACGCCACGACGGTCCACTTCCCAAAAATGCACCTGCTAAGTTGTCTTTACTGAGCCTTTGCAAGCCTGCCTCGAAACTTTCCTCTATGCGGATATCTTCCAGGACGTCTTCCAGAGACTCTATTTTTGCGCGTCGCTCGTCCCGTTTCTTTATTCGTCTACTTATCAAATGGGATATGGCCGGCGGCTGTGGTTTCATGCGAGGGAGAGGCCCATGAAATAGACTCGGTCGCATGAATCCACCAGTGAGGATGGGTCTATGGCGGAGTTTCGCCTGCCACTCCTGTATAATCTTCAGCATTGCAACCTGCCATGATGGTAACACGCACAATTTCCTCCTGGGCAAGGCGCATCATCCTGGCCTTCTCTCGTTTCGCGGCTATGAGGTTGGAAAACCGCATCATGACAATTTGGCAATGCACATCGCCCTCTTTTGCCTTCTTGAAGAAATCCAGCCACTTGCAAATCTATTGAGCTATATACGCAAATGCATAGTTGTCTCACGTACTTTATAGCCTGTTTTTAGATCTCTTACAGTCCGCTCTATACCTGTAGACCCTTTGCGCTGGCGAAAGAGTACGCGTATCCGGAATTTGACCTAGAGTCGAAGATGAGCCTGTACCTCTCCACACGAGGACATATTGCATACATCTTCTGTTGGGGAGTTGCGCAATAGTCCCCTATATAATGACCAGAGAGTTGGTATCCTGTGCGCTTGGAGCTGAAAGAATGGAGTCTTGGACCGCACCCGTCGCAAAGGCGATACCAACTTCGCCAAGTTGGCACGAAAAGCGAGTGATTTCGATGCTAAATAGCTTTCACTCATCCGGATTCCAAAGACGGTTGCTGTGCCTCTAGCTCATTCTCAATTTGTGTCGAAGTTTGCAAGGAGCCCCAGGACGAAGGAGAGGAATATCTGTAGAGGTCGAAGTCAAGTGCTCACTCGGAAATTGAAAAGCTTGCAAATACGCGGTCACGCGTCCATCACCCCGGCATCATAATCGCAAATTTAAATAAGCGCCGGTAGACTATCCCCCGCACCCGTACATAGCGCGCACGCTAGTGGCACAATGACGTCTATTGTAGATATTGAATTCAGGAAAATTGAAGTTATAAAGCGTCGATATTATTAGTGAAATATGAGAGAAGAAAAAAGGAGTGTTCAAATGCTTGATGTGTGCCAGGCCGGACGCGTGCGTGTAGTATGTGTAGACGACGAATAGTAGTAATAGTAGTAGTACTTGGTGATAACATTCGGGATGATGAAATATTGGGTCGTGGGGAGTGGCACGGCCAGTGCGGCGCGGCATGTACATTATGCAAATTTCGTGATGTCCGTTCCGAGTCAACTTTGCAAAGGAGGAAATGGGGGGGTCGGAGAAGTGGGAGGGGTGGAGAGTACACAATGTGTATAGTAGAGCAAGTACTCGTATGAGCGAAGATGAAGAGAAGTCCCTGGATCCCTGTGCTAGCGACGCGAGGTTTGCCAATAATATAGGTAGCAATACGTCAGGTAGGCTGTTAGCATAGCATGCCCCGAGCCAGTCGAGAAGCATTCGTGCGATCCCTTGTCAGCCAAGGCTCTAGCTCGTGGAAGGTCCGTCGTCCATCAATCTGCTGCATACAACTTGCGCCTGCTGGTGTCTGGTTGTTGAGCTGTTCTGGCGAGAGATTGAAAAAGGAAAGAGTGAAAATACGGAAAGAGAAAGCAGCCGCAAAACAAAGTAACAACTTTTTCGAAAGCAACGACTCGAGGGCAAGTATTGGTTGCGGGGTAATTGGATATTGATTGGAAATAATGTTTGAGGTGTGCGGGTATATAGACTTAGTGCGGAAGGAACGGATATCGAGGGTAAAGATGCCGAGTTCCAGGAGTATGGAGATGAAGATGTCGGAGGGCGAGAAAGGCGAAATCAAGTCAATCGAAGAATATGGATAAGAGAAGATAATAAAAGGAAAGTAGGTATGTAGATGAACAGCTCAGTAACGACCAGACGCAGACGAAAGATAGCAGGCAGACAGGTACAGCGAGATATGAGATGTGCGTGATAAGGATGGCGAGTGCGGCATAGACGGATGGACGGACACAGATGGGTGGTCATTACGTTAGATCAAACCAGGAATGATGGGAGAGCCAAAATCAAAGGGGTCATGAGGATGGATGGGAGGTCGGGAGATCCAAAAAGGCAGATATTGACAACAAGAATGTCGTCATATAGGAGAATCCAGAGAGGCGGACAGAATAGATAGGGCAGAACAATCCCGTGTCCATTTAGACGAAAAACTGCGTGCTATTGCGAAAGAGATGTCAGTCAACAATCCGAGAAAGAACGGAGATTCTGCGCACTGAATCCGACTCGCAGCATGCACCTCCATCTCCTCCATTTTGTAGGAATTAAGTTCCTCTTTTATCCTCTGCGCGAGGGCAGGGGTCAAGCGACTCCAGGTTGCTGGTTCACTTCTGCGATCGTAGACGGACGCCGAGAACGTATCGTAGACCGATAAATTAGTCGCAAAGGTCAGTTTCTTGCTTGCCATGGTTGCCGATCGTTGTGTCAATGTCGGCGGCGTATTACCCATGGATCCTATCGTCGACAGTGCAGGTGCGGACGAATTGAAGCTGGGGTGCTGGAAGATGACGGAAGATCGATTTTCAACATGAGTAGCATCGACACTGGAACCAGTCTGGCTGTGATTGGTACCCACGCTAGTAACACTAGTACTAGTCGTGAAAGTCGAACTAGTCGCGGTCGTGGGCGTTTCCGGGAGATCTTTCGACGCATTCGACAAGTTTGCTATCGGTGATGTAACAAATGTCGTCGAGAAGCGCGAAGTGTTTGAATCGAACGCCAGAGGTGGCAGTAAGGGAGCGGCTGATTCTGGTAGCGAAGATGTCGAAGTCGAAGGCCCATGTCCAGAAGATAGTGACCCATGTCTGTGTAGACCGTCGATTTGGTCGGGATCCGGTGAGGGAATATGAGCAAGCGGCCCAAGTTCCGACTGAGTTGCTGGCGAATTGTAAGAATTCGATCGAGTGCGAATGGCAGGGTTGGACGAATCGTTCAGGTAGACGTGCTGATCGTAGCTTTCGGCACCTAGATAAAATAATCAGGTCAGAAAACGCGTAATACAATCTGGAAAATAGATGGAAAGGGATGGAGAAAGGACCAGCCGAACGAAAGAACACATACGTTTCAAAATTCCTTTCTTAGGTTTCCGTGCTTTCTCCACACTGCGGCGAATGTCCACAGCCCAAGGCTCGACCTCCGGCGGTTGATGAAGATGCGACTGGGTATACATGTACCGCTCGTCCTCATTGCTGTCAAGACTGGGCCGCTGTTCCACGCTCATCCGAATCGTGACATCTTCGTCCTCTTCATCATGGCCATCCGGATCCGCGTCCCAATCCTCGTCATCGTCCCACCCATCTGCTATAGGTGCGCGATGAGCATGAGGGTCCTGGCCGTGCGGGCGTTGCAGGTGCCCGTCGTCGCTCTCGTCATCGTCATCCTCGATCAGCGTCCGCGTTCCGTCCTCGTTGATCCTGATGCCACCGGAAGAACCGCCCTTGACGGGCGATACGGAGCCCTGGCGCGTCGCAGTGTTGCGGTCCCAGGTAGGGACCTGCGTACCGTTGGCGGGGAAGCCGTTTCCGCGGCCCGCCGCAGCGGCAGCTGCCGCGTCCCTTGCGTCATTGGCCTCTTTGGCCTCCCTTGCCTCCCGTGCCTCCTTGGCCTTGGCGGCTGCCTCAGCATTACTTTTGAGCGTGTGTTGCCTTGCGAGTTTCGCAGCCGGAGATAAGCCGTGCATATCAGTGCCGACGCTCCAATCCCCCGTCGCGCTTGGCCGATCCAACTCAGCCGTAGCATGGGTAACGCTGGCGACCGAGACCGAGCTTTTCGCAGTTTTCTTATCCTTCTCCTTCTCCTTTTTCTTGCCCTTCGACGAACCTTCTTCCTTCGAATCCTTGGATTTATCCTTATCCTTATCCTTGAATAGAGATGTGATCCCAGCCAAAGAATTCCGTCTGGCAAGCTTGCCCATAGCGCCAAGTTTGCGGATCATGACGCTTGCGCTGCTAACAGTGGACGAAAGCGAGATGTTGTCCGTGCTCGCATTTAACCGCGAATTGAATAAGGACGCCGCGCGCCCCTTCTTTTTCACGGGCATCGAAGCTGCGGACGTCGATGCGGATATCGTGCCTTCATCCTCCGTGCCAGAAGCAGCTGATGATTTGATCTTCGCCGGCGGTGTAATAGCACTAGCTTTTAGTTTCCCGTTCACCTGGGAGGCCTTGATGGATACATCATCGTCCTCGTCCTCGTCGTGGCCAGCCGCCGCGGCTTTTTCGGCAGCCACCTCGGCGTCTGCCTCTTCCTTGAGCGTTTGTGCGGCGTTGAAGGAAAGGGCCCGCCGAAGCCGCCCCTTGAGGCCGCCGCTGCGGATCATGCTCGCGGTTGGCGTAGCCTCTGAGTGCAATGCACCAAGATCGATGTCATCCCGTGACCGGCGCTTCTCGGCGGCGGTGTACGTGCCCTGTGAGAGCGGCGATGGGCGGGCCATGCGCTGCGTCGCGGATACTGATGCGGAAGTCGTCACGGGCATCGATGCTGACGTAGAAGTGGCGCTCGAAGCCAAAGACGGAGCAGGCCGCGCAGACGTCGCTGTCGAGGTGGATGCCGACGACGACGACGATCCAGTGCGGATGTGGGGCTGGCGGAGAGGGCTGGGGGTCGACGTCGAGGCGACGGGCGACGGCGAGCCCCGGGCGTTCTGGGCCGGAGAGGCGCCGCGCAGGCTCGGGGCGTTATGGACGCTGCTGTGCGCGCTTTGGTTGCTGTTCGTCCTCTGGCGCTGGCTGGACGACGAGTTGATGGACGAGGAGGAGCCCGAGGCGTCTGCGCGCGCATACGGCGGGTGCGGTACCTGACCAATACCCTGCCTTTGTCCTTGCACCTGCCGCCGCTCGTGCGCAGCCGCCTCCGCTGGCGACGATGGCTGCCGATTTGTGCGCCTGTACGGATGGTATCCAGCATACTCTTGTCCTTGCGGATCATTCGACCGTTGCACCTGTGGAGGCGGCGGCGTGCCGCTTGGGAAAGGATTGAACACAGGGGATGCCACTTGTGCGAAGTAGTCGGGGGTGACCTGTGGCTGCCCCGCTTGGTTTGAGTTAGGCGTCCGCTGCGCAGGCGACATGTGTTGGGGGAAGCCATGCTGGGCGTTAAACATCATCTGCTGATACGCCCATTGTGCCGCCAGCTGGGCGTTAGCGTTGGCAGGATCGAAGTAGGGCGCCTGTGGGGCCTGATAAGGCTGCTGCGAAGCTTGCTGCGAATGATTTTGGTAGAAAGAAGGGTAAAATGGAGGCGCGGTTATGTTTGGTGTCCAGCTGCCTTGAGGCTGTTGTTGGACGGGGTATGTATATCCCGACTGTTGCTGTGCCGCCAGCAGCATCTGCTGTTGTTGTTGATGATGCAAGAGCTGCTGTTGCTGCTGCTGTTGCTGCTGCTGCGGCGTCTGCGGATGCGCCCCCTGGGCCTGCCCGTCGTTGGTAGGTGAAGTTCGCTGGCGGTTGTTGTCCATGATGTGAAGCCAGTCAGGAGTTACGACCGCAGCCATGAACTATTTAGACTATCCGACCTGGCCCGCACGCGCTGGGGGGCGGTGTAAGCGGCCGAAACGCAAAGAAAGGGAAAAACCAACACTGAAGACGGGCAAGTGAAGCAAGCGAGTGCGCTGCCAGCGACAACGACGAAGGAGACACGAATCTGTTGCAATCAGCAAGCCACAATCAAAATATATTCAAATCACACGTGCCAATTATCTTCCCCACTGCCCACTAAAAATACGCAGCAGCACCTGCTCTGGGTTCCCCTTATCCACGCTCAGTCCATCACTAATCACCGTATCATGATCCAATTGTCTTTTACCGCCTTGGAGACAATCCATCTGAGCTCACTCCGGGACTCGCAATGCACACAACCTTTCCTTTCGGGGCTCTCGTATGCTCTTTGTGCGTTTTGGGGAGCTCCTTTGTGGACATCTAATCTAATCAGATCCTGCTTAGGCCTGGCAGCATCCTCAGGAATGCGCGCATAATCCTGCACCCTTGACACGCCTTATCTCCAAGCTCCAAGTTCGATGCTTCCAAGTTCCCACATCAGACTTTCGAACATTCAGCCCATGGGATACTCACTGGGCACCTGGGATTGAAATGATCTGCTAATTATGAACCACAGCCCGACAGGTACATAACCACCGAAACCAAACCGAAACTAGTATTCGGTTTGGTGGACTTGAACTCTTATATTTTCTAGCTCATTTGAGGTCTGCAATGAAGAAGATCCAACGGGAGCTCGAAAGCGTGTCGCAGTAATTGCGATCCATCGCAAGCAATACAGTAAGGCGTGATAATCATCTCGATGCCATTCGAACAAGAGCGGACTGGAACACTCTCGTTGCACCGGTCAGAAACGCCCGCACGGTCTCTGAAAATCCTGCTGACACCGGCAACTTCGTGGCATTTTCTGCGGAGCAATGTCGCGTCGAAATTAGCTCCGGCTCGCTATCATTCGTGTAGTAGACTGTAGCTCTTGTATAAAAACGCGTCCAGCCTTTGTGCTTCGCCCTTTGGCTGTGAATATCGACATCTAAATGTTGTATAAAAGCTTCTTCAATGCTAAAGCTTAAAATAGCCTCCAGCCCTTCCTAAAACAGTCATTTGGCCTTGATATGCAACGCCCTCTACTTTTCGCCGAAACACAGCAGCAGCCTCTTCGTCTCGACTCTATCGACCATGTCATCAAAACAAGACAGAGAAACGACTGAGAGATTCACAAAGACGCTGAGGGAGCTCGTGAAGCGCCCTGAAAACAAGCTCTGCGTGGACTGCAAGCGCAACGGTCAGTCCCCGCTGCACCGTTGATGTAGAGGCAGCTGACGATGAGATGCATCTAGATCCACGATGGGCTTCTTGGAATCTGTGCGTTGTTTCGCTGCGTACGTGCACGCTATGCTCATAGGATGTTAGTGGCGTCTTTCTGTGCATCCGATGCTCTGGAATCCACCGCGGAATGGGCACGCACATCAGCAAGGTCAAGTCCGTGGATCTTGATACATGGACGCCAGAGCAGATGGAGGTGCGATATAAATTTCACTCCATCTCTGCGGGCGAGCTCTGATATCTCTCCCAGTCGATCCAAAAATGGGGCAATCACCTCGCGAATCTGTACTGGGAGGCGCATCTGAAAGCAGGACACATTCCGCCCGAGCAGTGAGCGCCCTGCCTCACCTCGCCTCGTCGCTACGTGCTAACCATTGATATTCCCAGCAAAATGGAGTCGTTCATCCGCTCGAAATACGAGTCGCGCAGATGGGCACTCGACGGCCCTCCGCCCGCCGACCCGTCCGTGCTCGACACCGGTGCCTCAGCTGAGGAGCCTGCACCCCCTCCACCCGTGCCAGCACAGCAGCAGCAGCACGCCACGTCCTCGCGTCCCACGCACGCCTCAACGAACAGCTTCTCCACACGTGCCCCGGCTGCAGCGCCCATCACCACCCGCCAGCTCCTCTCGTCCAACTACGTGAACCGGCCCACAGGGCTCGTGCCCGCACCACATGCCGCCGCCACCCCTGCATCCGCGCCGCAGCCCGCGCTGCCGCCCAAGGCGCCCGAGAACGACCTCTTCTCGCTCGACTTCCACGCGCCTGCCGCGTCTGCCGCACCCGAGCCGAAGAAGGACGTGAAGCAGGACATCCTCTCGCTGTTCGCCACAGCTCCTCCTGCCGCCGCGCCGGTCGCTGCTGGCTTCGGGCAGTTCGCGAGCCAGACGGCGCAGTGGGGCGCGCCGCCGCCTGTCCAGCAGCAGCAGCAGCCGCCACCAACAAGCATGATGGGCAACAACGGCGCCGGCATGTGGGGTGCCTCGTCTGGCTGGACCGGCGCGGTTGCTGTCCAACCATCGCTGTGGGGCGCTCCTGCCACGCAGGTGATCCCCCAGCAGCAGATGTTCAACACGAACGCTGTGTGGGGCGCACCGGCTGCTGCTTCTGCTCCTGCGCCCGATCCCTTCGGCGCATTCTCCACGGCGGCTCAGCCTGCGGCGAAGAAGGATGATGTGTTCGGTGATATCTGGGGCGGGTTCAAGTGATACCTTTTCGCTGTACGTTTTATTGGATTCTGCTTTTAGTTGATTTGGTCTGTCACTTAGTTTACATAGTGCATTTTTTTGGCATTTTTACACATAATAAAGGTATTTGGAAAATAAAGGATACATCCTATAGCATGGATCACGCCTTGGTTGAGGTAAGTCCCAAATCCTAGTGCATATAGGATGTTAGAAAAAAGGAAGCAACATGGGAATCAAACACCAGTGAACGTACCGAATCGATGAGCTTTCTCGCGATCGGATGGAACTTCGTCTTCGCCTTCTCCCAGTTGCTGATGGCCAGGTCCTTATCGACCTTCGCAACCGCCTTGAGGACAGGGCGACAAAATTTCATCCGACCTTTAATAACGTCAGTCCCATCATCGCCGATGACCCATTTCGCCGCGTCAACAGCCAGCGTCGTCGCCGCAGACGACGTGGCATCAGCTAGTGCAACCTCGTAGAAGCGCAGCCGGATCTCCGCGTTGGGCGATGTCGCGAGCTGGTACAGGCTCCCGAGGTGCAGCACCAAGGCAGACGGGAGCGCAGGGTACGATTGCAGGCGCTCCAAAAACACAACTTTGCTCACGAAAATCAGTATTTCCGAAGCGTCGCGCGAATTGAACGAAGGGTACCTTTTTGGTTCGAGTTGAACTCGTCCAGATCCGATTTCTTGAAGTCGAGTTTTGCGATGTCGGTGCTGCGAGCGGCGTCCCACCGCACCGCGAGATCATAGGCGGTCTCCGCAAGGGTGATGTCGTACTCCATTTTCACTGGGAGCTCGATGCCTTCTCCGTAGAACCAGGCATCGAAATCGACAGTGTTGAGGGCCTTGATCTTCTCAGGTCCGCCGTGCTTCTCCCAGTAGCCAAAGAGGTGCTCTTTCCACTGCGCAGTTGTTATGCTCTTGCCGATGAAAGTCTCGACGTAGTCCTTGACATATGGTAGGAAAACCTCGAGTCCCCCTAGCGTGCGTTCTTCGGAAAGCTTAGTGAATAACGTAGAGAGTGACCGAAAAATAGCAAGGCACACCTAGGTGGAGGATGAAGTTGGCACCTTTCTCGTATGGGATGCTGCTGTAGGCCTCATCCGGATCTTCGCCTTCTTCAAATTCAATTACCAGACGTTGATACTTGGGGTTGTTCGCATATGATTTCAGCGAGTCATACATAGCTTTCGAGCCGATAACGTATGAAAAGCCACGCTCGGCGGGGGAGTGCAATGATCCTTGGAGTACTCGTTCGATATAGGTCGTCCAGCCTTCGTTGAGCCAGAAATGAGAAGGATTGGCATGTCTGGAAAATAACAGTTAATGATACCACCAACGATGGGATGAATTTTAATATTTACGTGACTCCGTTCCCGAACCACGAATGTGTTAGTTCGTGGACAACTACGTCAACCAAAGTCCTGTCTCCGGTCAACAGAGCTGAATTTCCTACTAGTCAGAAAAGTATTGCAGAATTCCTCGAGAATTGAGGCTCACTTGGAGTTAGGAACGTCAGACATGCATTTTCCTGTGTAACAGAAGCCGCGAAATTCATCAGCTACTATCTTACCGTGACTCGAACAACTTACCATCCCTCCGTATGGGAATGAGGGTGGAAGGACAAGTAGATCATGAACGCCAAACTTGTAATCGGTCACAATTTTCTCCTCCAAGGTCAAAAATCTACCGAGATAAGCACCGTAAAACGCGGTTTCTTTGGTTCAAATGAAGTAGCTCACCGCGTAGTATCCTCGCTAAATTCCCAGTAAGAAGCATCAATCAATTCAGGTTCTGCCCATATTCCACTCGTCCATTGCTTCCCCTCCGGCTTGGAAAATGGACGATAGCGGACATTTCCGACTGCAATAGCAAGTAGGTAGCATGGGATAGGTACGGGCTAGAAAAAATACCATTAATAACTTGAATCTCGGTCCATAAAAAAGCGAATACCGACTTGAGTGAACGTGTAAGTCACAATATCCTTGCCGATGACTTTCCCGTCATGTGGGGGACCGTCGGAGGGCGGAGACACGATCCTGGCAGACATAAGCACTGGGAGGGTGGCAGATACTTTCGCAGAGTATTTCTGGTGGGATTATGCGTGTCATATTGGCATCATTTATGGCATCCAAATCACTTACAATTTTATTTGAGGGAGTATCTTCACACAATGTCAACATATGTAGCAGACACGATGAGGAAAAGGAAGCCCCGACCTTGAAGAGGCGCGAGAGCTCGTGCGTAGATAGGCTGGCATTGACTGAAGAGATATGGGAATGTTTTCCCTTGGGTTTGGCTGACAGTGGCGTTAGACATACCCTGCGCTGCGAGAACGGAGAAGGAGACCTTACCCCTTCTCCAGCCACTGCAAGGCGGTACACCCCTCCGTCGTCTCATACTCGATGCTGATGGTGACCGCTGATCCTGTTTTCAGAGATTTTGAGAGAGGTATGTGCAATGCAGATCCCATGACAGCATGTTTCGGTTTGAGGTGATACTTGGAACCAATAGAGGAATCAGTCGGTACTTGCTTGAGTGATTAGTGGGATGGGACCAATGCCACATACTGCAACTTCACTTCCATCGACAGAAACTTTCTTGAGATTAAGATCCCATGTATCAAGACTAGAATGCTTTCAATAAGGGGAGCAGGGATCGGTGCCATTGCACGTACATGACTTCACTGAGATCGTCCTTCTTGGCGATCATATCCAAGGTCGCCGAACCGCTTACAACTTTGGTATTGAAGTCCACGGACCAATCAAATGCAACATGTTCTGTTATAACGTCATTATAATTCGCCTGAGAGGCAGTATCGACCAAGATGTCGGCCATGGTAGTGGTGTGAGTTCAAAACAGCGTCAAAATGTTCACAGAAGTTTCAACTGTCAAACTGATCTTATCTTATCTGTGCACATTTGATCGCATCATACTATTCCACTGCCGGACCTGTCGGACAACATAGCGAAAACGGCAATAGTTACCTGATTTGCTCAAGATTTGTTTCATTCTACTTTCATAAGCCCAATGTCATGTCTTCAATCGTCAACAGCTTGGATGAATTCTAGAAACAAACTTTCCCTACTCATTTTTTGTTTCTTTGAGTGGGCAGCACGATTACGTCACTGAACGATCCAACTGATCAATTCTTTGTCGCGACCACGGGATCGAAATCCCTCTTCCTTCCTTCCTTCGACTATGTACTTACGCGCCTCCACAGCCAGAACATGGGCCCAATGATTTTCTTGCTATTACTCCTTGATCAGCCAAGACGATAACAGCCTGCCATCCTTGCACAATCACAATACTAGGCTCGCCGCTTGACATGTCCTTTGTGCCACGCACACTCAAACACTACGCCTCTGATACGACATGGCCCCCTGATCACTTGAGAAGCTAGTAGATGATCTAGTGGATATAGGACCATTAAGATTATATAGACAGAATTCTACTTGTATAGTTTACACTCCACCATATGGTTCGCCACCGTAGAGTATAAACGATGAATTAAAAAAAAAAAAAAAAAATAGGACCATTAAACCCACACTCTGGCGCTCAAACTATAGTGGGACAAGACGGCCGCCGCTAGCTGCAGAGTTGCGCCCTCGTAACAGCACATGGGCTACCTTTTCAGCAAGCTGCGTTCTTCCGCATGCTGCATGGTCTAGTTCTCTTTTCATACCCAGGTTTGACATGCACAGCCAGAGCCATATATCCAAGTAACGGATTATGTTGGCTGCCTCTCACGCACACCTCACTCTTTTCGTTGAGAGTTTATTGTAAACTTTAGCCATCTGCCCGATCTTTTTTTTCCACTCTTCTTAGGCCTGGGATTGAGCGCTGGGGAACAAAATATTGTGCCCAAATTAAAGTGAGTGTCTTCAGCTGATTGTGATACGTCCTCGGGTTGATATTTTTGAACAGCACCATGTGAAGCTTAAGGAAGAAGCACGCTCTACTTATCGCAATAGAAATGTCATCAAAACCCGTCCAGATATACTGGTGTTTCTGCACACCGCTGCCTAAACGGGATTTACGTTGTACCCGTCCTGGATTTCCTGCGATGTCTGCGAAGTGAGTGCTTTGCATACAACAAATCGGAGCACCTAGAAGTTCCCGGCGGGTCCATCAATGTTTTGTCCAATTTTTGTCCACAGAATCCCAGAGAAATCGAGGCTCGTCGAATGGTCTGTCGCTCGCTGATGGTTTTCCGTCTTCTGCGTCCCAATCCTGTGGCACAGCCCGCGCCCTTGATGTGCCATGCTTGAGCATCCCCTATATGTCCGCCAGGCTGAACATCTGGCGCCGCCGCTCCAATGCTCTACGCGGCGTGTGGACTAGGCGGTAAGTATCCTGCACACGGCCTATATACTTTGACTTCGCCTCGCGCAGTGGGTGCCACGGCCGTCCGCGTGCGACGACCGCCCGTCGTGCCCATCTGATTCTGACGAATACCACTCATCCACCCGTCGGCGTCATCCGAGTGCTCGTCTGAAAATCACTGCTCGGCTCCCCCTTCGCCTTGTTCTAAGTCCACGTCCAACCTCGCCAATGTATCACATTCCCGTCGGGCGCCGCGCTTCCTTCGCGACGGCGTCTTACCCGGTCCTGAAGTACCTAAGTATAAACTTGGCCCCGGCGCTAAGCGTAATCCATGCAGTCACAGATGAAAGTATTGATAGTGCCACCATAATTAGCCTTCCATGGGATTTCCTCTATTTGTTAAATAATAAGACTGACTTGAGACTGACTGCCCGCGAGGAGCGTGTTACCAGGTACAACTCGCCCTGCAGGCGATCTACAGATGTGATGCACCCAGGTGATAGAATGTGACGGCATTGAAGGGGGAGAAGGGAAGGCACATTTCGAGAACAATGGCTGCTGTCCCGGGTGCTGTGTTCCGGGATCGTTTAATTGTGTGCTGATCCGTTGCTGGATGTGACGACGGACGTGCAGGGACTCGGAGCGACAGGAAACGACGCGACAATAACTTGAAGTAGCTTGCTGACGCGCAGCGCAATGCCGTGGACCATGTATGGGCAGATATCGTTATAAAGGGTTAAATTAAATAATCCCATCCTGCGACTGATGGCCGTTCCGAGTCTGCACAATGCGCATGCGGTTGGGAGGGGCGGGGAATGAAGTGAAGGCACCGCACCGCGGTGTCGGTACATCAGCTCGGTTTAGGCGCTGTTCAGGCCCGTAGTGTACTTAGTCGCTGTACGCATGTACTGATGTACGAAACGCGAGGACGTACTCGGGCTGAATCGGGAGGGCGAAAATGTCCGTTACGGATTTGTGCAAATGCACGGCACCTCATCAGTACCTTCCAGGCGCTGCAAATACGTACGCACGCTGCGCTTGACGCGGGGCGGGTACTTGCTGAACCCTGCGCCCGCTGGCAGAGTACGCGAAATAGGCGGCTTCAAGCTCAATTTATCTCCATGTCGACGCGCGGAGCGTAGCATGCAGTCCTCCTAGTACCGCCGCGAGCGGGAGGCGTCACTGTGACTCAGACTCGGAAATGCAGACTCGTATTCGAATCAGGGGGTATTACAAGTAGTACAAAACGGGTTGGCGCCGGTCGAGCAGGGAAAGCGATATGTGGGCAGTCCGTGGTCAGAGGGAAGCGGGGGTGTGGGTCGCACAGCTTACGTGTGCGCAGAGGAGAATTATTAGGTTACGATTAAACAAAGTGTCCGAGGCAAGGAAAGAGGGTATGTGTGGGCGTATAAGGATTACTGAGCTCCGGGGGAACGAATAGTCCAAGCGAGAAAAATTATTTAACCAAGGCAGGCGGGTGGGCGTCGAAGGTGGGTGCATGAAGCATAATGGGCATAGAAAGAGCGTGACGGTGTCGATAAATACTAGGACTCGAGAGTAGGGTGTACAATAATGGTTAAGGGAAATGGGAAAGGATCGTGATTTTGTTCTTGATCTCAGCGGCGGGGCGGGGCGGGCGCGTCGGTCTGGCACACAGGGCGCCGCGGGGCGTTTTACGCCCAGTGCTTGCGCTCGTACTGCAAGTGGAGCGGGGTGAGTAACGCTCGGACGTATAAAAACCAGACAGGGAAAGGAGCAACGCACCTTCGGGCGCTTCTCGGACGACGAGACGTGGTCGTCGCCCATGTCGAGGAACGACGTCGACGGCTTGCGCTTGATGCGGATCGTGATCGGCGCGCCGTTCGCCTGCGGAATGATACGCGCGTTAGAAGACGTTGATCTCGGGCACGTAATAAAGAATGGGCGGCGCACCGGTGTCACTGGCCCGGCAGAGCTCGCGCCTGAGCCCGATCCCGCGCTGAACGACGCGGCGGAGTTCCAGCTCAAGCGCGACGCATCGATCGGCACGTCGAGGCGCGGGATCGCGCTCGTCTCGCTGTCCTCAGCCTCGTCCTCGCCGCCCGACGAGCTAGAGCTGGACCAGTACGAGCGCGGTGGCGCATCGTCGCCCTCTGCCGTCGGCGGCTGGACGACCTGCTGTGGACCCGCGGAGCGCAGACCAGGGCGCGCAAACCGCGGTAGGGGCGTTGCGACCTGCGCTGTCGCGCGCAGGGCGCGCCGCGGCATAGGCGCGACGACAGCCTTGGGGACGACGAAGGTCACATGCGCGGGGGCGGGCGCGAAAGCCCGTGCGCTCGACCGCGTGCGCATGTGCATTTGATGAGGGACGGATGCAGGCGCAGGCGACGCTGCGCGCTCGCGCTCGAGGACGGGCAGCGGGAGGGTGCTGATCTGGCGCTGGTCGAGCGCGCGCGCGGCGGCGATGCTCACGCTGAGCTTGAGTGCAGCAGCGCGCTTGCGCGCGTGGTGCGTCGGGCGCTGCGCCTTGCGCACGGCGGCGGCGAGCTCGGTGTACCGCCTGTTCGCGGTGCGCAGGACGTGCAGGAGGGTGGCGACGGGCGCTGGGGCCATCGCGCTGGCGGGGGTCGACATGGCGTTGAGGGAGAGAAAGGGCGACGTGTGGGATTTCGTGGCGGTCGTGGGTATATGTGTGTCGCACGCACTGCGTGTGGGGCGGGGGGAGAAGCTCGAGTCGAGCTTGCTAAGTTACAAAACATGAGATTATATGGCGCCCAAGAATCGTGGACCCACAAAACGGAAAAAGCCAGTATTTCCGCAACAAAAAGAAAAAAGCCCATTGCCGATTCTATTGTCGCGCAGTGGGAAATGAACAAAGCCGCCGTCCCTTGTATTCCCCAGGAGGTGATTGCCTTTTTCGGAATTGCTTTTGTCCTTCGATCAGGCATTCCCGCGCCTTCCACGTGATGTAAAAATCACCCGCCGATCGTCTGGTTTGCACAAACGTATCCGTTTTGGCGTCCCATTCAATTTCACGACATCCACTTCCAATTCCTACTCATCCCCCCGACAGACACGAAACGGACAAGTGTGTATCACAGCTGATGCAGACCTCACGGGCCGTCAAAGTTGGTCAGCACCCTTGTTCGTTCGTTGGGTGACTTACCCCCAAACGCGTGAAAGGACAGGCTCTCTACTATTCTGCCCCGATTGCGGCACTCTTCTGTCCTTGCCAAAAGATGGCGAAACTGTGGTAGTCTGCGAACAGTGTGCATACGAAGAACCTGCTACTTGTGAGTTCCATCTGTTGCTGGATCGATGGAGATGCCACTGTTTGCTGATCGTGCTTTGTATGGATTCGTGATATCAGCGTACGAAAACGTCCGCATCACGACGCGCTCGGCGCCTGAGGCCTTTCCCTCTGCGCTTAGACAAAAAAGGAAGACGCAGACGAAGCACCACGAAACAGGGGATCAGGGAACACTTGTGCGTACAAGTCTTTGTCTGCGAGGCAATCGCTGATCTTGTCGCTGCTAGGTGTCTGAAAAGTGCCCCGCATGCGGAAACCTACAGGCGTACTCAAAAGAGATGCAGGTGCGTGGTCATTTGATGTTGGCTGAGAGATATAATGAACGTGTTTATTGCAGCTGCGCAGCGCGGACGAGGGCTCGACGGTATTCTACACGGTATGGCGTCTGTTGTGGGCCGTGAGTGCGAGGCTAAATGATATGGTAGTGCGCCTCGTGCAAGCACGGGTGGCGGGTGAACAATTAGGTTACACGTATACACCTGCTGAGCAGAATAGGGCCACGACGCCGAAGCCGCCGAGGACGCTCGCGAGGCTTGCAACGAGGGGCTCTCTGAGCGCGAGTTTATCTTTTGGAAGACTGCAGGGCGGAGGTGAGCGGGAGCATGATGTTGCTGCGGGACACGTACGTGGAAAAGTAGAAGGCAAGGGCAAATGTTGGGAAGAGGAAGAGGGCGGTGATGTACGGGAGGAGGCCCGTGGGGACGAGTGGGGCGAAGGCGGGGAGAGCGTGGTGGAGAGCCTGCATTCGCGTCAGCGGTGGTGCGGCGCGCTGGGCGTGAAATTACTTGCCTTTACTTGTTGGTAGTCGTCCATGATGTAGCGTGGAGTCTGCATTGCAGGTGCCGCCAACTGACGTATCTTGTGAAACAAACACGTGTCATCAAGCCATATCAACGTCTCTTCGCGACCTCCTCATCTTCAACCACAACCACATCCCCCTTCACCACCATAATGTCCGCCGCCCAGCGCATCCAGCAGCACCCTCTCTTCGTGCAGGCCCAGAAGAAGGCCCTCTACTACAACGACCAGCTCGACAAGGAGGTACCGCTCGCAGCCCCCGTGCCACCACACATACGCTGACAACGCCCCCTAGCTCACCAAGTACCCTGTCCTCATCAACTTTGAGCAGCGCACGGCCATCCCCAAGACATACGCTGTCCTCGGCGGCATCCTCCTGCTCACCTTCCTGCACAGCTTCAACGCCTTCGCCGCGCCCATCTCCAACCTCGTTGGCTGGGGGCTCCCCGCCTACCTCTCCTTCAAGGCCATCGAGACGCCCTCGCCGCACGACGACGTCCAGTGGCTCACCTACTGGACCGTCTTCGGCTTCTTCAACTTCCTCGAGTCGTTCGCCCTCCGCGTAGTGCTCTACTACGTGCCCTGGTACTTTGCATTCAAGTCGCTGTTCATCATCTGGCTCCAGCTCCCAGCTTTCCGCGTATGTCCTCTCTCCCTATTTCCACCCCGCCCACCCTGTATGCGTGTGCTGTGCATGCGGGATTAAGCGCAGCGGAAATTTTTTCGCCTCTGCTCGCGTGCCCGTGCCACGTCCGCTTTGCCGCCCGCTTTCGTCGCTGTGGCGATTCTGCCATCATGACATGTTGCTGATGACATCCTCCTATCTGTGCAGGGCGCCCAAGTAGCCTACTTCACCATTATCAAGCCCGTGCTTGCCAATGTAAGCTCGTCAAGCAAACCCGCCGCCCCTGCGACGACGAATCCCGAGACGACTGCTCACACCGAGTAAATGTCGCCAGCAGGGCCACCGCTTGTAACGACCCCGCCCGCCCGCCCCCGGCGACGCACGGCGTCTTTTTCGACTACATGCTATTTTCCGCCGGTGCGCGCGCGTGCACGCCCTATGTCATTTTTACTCGATAGAATTTGAACCATGTTTGTTTCTCTTCGACGCTAGCCTATACTATAATATGCTTCCTCGTCTCCTCTCTACCCGCCCTTGTACATAGGGCCCGTGTGCAGTGCGAGTGCAATGCATGTACCAATACGTCAATGCGCAGCTCACCGCCACAAGTGTAATGGTATGCGCGCATGCCCGGGCGGCGAGGCGAGCCTGTGGCCAGGCGCGTCAGGGAGGTGTCGCACGCACGGACGCGTACTGCGCGGCGGAGTGATGACGTCCGTGGACCACTGATCGTCGGGCGGTGCCGGAGGCGTATTACTCCGCGGCCGGCTTGGTCAGCGATTGGGGCTGGGCCTTGGCGCGCGCCTCAGGCTCGCGTCGCCTCAACGTCGCCTTCAGGTCGGACGACCATGGCGCCGAGTCTAGCGCATGAGGCTAAGTATGTATTTGAGATTGATCCCAGCATGCGAGCCGCTGTGCGGGCTCGTCGGGGGGTTGGACTGAAGTCGAGGGCGTTCGGGAATGGGGACTGGGCGGCGTACGGGGCGCTGCGAGCGCCGAGGAAGGGAGCGGACTCGGAGCGTTCGCGGTATCTTGGGATAAAGCTCTGAAGAACGAGCTCTTCGTAGTAATTTTATGCCAATCAACTTGAAGGCGGTTCTAAATAAATCAGAATCAATTGCCGAGCGTAAATATTGGTACATAGTAAGTACCGCGAGCGAGCGCCTATTTTTGAGTGGGGCGCCGTGTGGTTGGCTGCATGCTGCTATTACTTATACTTATACTTATTATACGTTATCCTTGTCCGCGGACCGCATTTATTTATTTAACTAACAAGCGGGGTATGTATATGCGCGCGTGCGAGGCGGCCGTACATAGACGCTGTTGGATTCTGCATGCTGCTGCACGGCAGCCGCCTCGCCCTCTGACCTCGCTCGCATGGACTGAACAAAAAGCGGACTGAGATAGACGCGCGCTTCGCCTCTCCGAGCTTCCGACGCGCATCGTGTGCTCGGGAGTGCGCTATCGTCCGTATCGTTGTATCGCCGGGTAGGGAGGCGCAGCACATGCATTATCATAGGCAGATAAGTAAGTATTACTTGACACGGTGTAGAACCTTCGAAATCGGGAGATCTGATAAGTACGGTACGCAGACTCCGGGGAGACTGCAGATAAGCGCTGTGCGGTAAAGTGAGTATGTCAGTAATGTACTCTACGTACATGTAAGCGTGGCAGCGACTGCGTCCCGTAGTGCGGTGGTTTTTTTTTGTTTGGATTAGGACATTACGTAGTGGTTGTATTACATTTACAACATTCCCTTTCGATAGATTAGAATAAAAGCCTGATACTTATCTGGGGGGGAGGGGGGAAAGCGCACGCGGAAAAGATTAGTAAACCGTGAATTCGTGGTGAGCGGCGTTATCGTGCATTGATCGTCAAGTGGTGGGTGGGTGGATGGGTGAGTAGATGAATGCTACGCCCGCGCGGCCGAAGCAGAGGTCTGCATCTGGCGATGGCGCCTGCGCACCTCCTGCGCGTCGAGCAGGCGGCCCGAGTCGTCCATGCGTATCCTACAAAATTAAATTCGATTTAAGTCACAGCGCGAGCAACGTAGTAGTATTCACGCACAGAGTTTCGTCCGCCAGCTCGGTGTGGTTCTTGACGCGCAGGTGGATCATCGGCAGCGCGAAGACCAGCCCTGCGACGAGCAGCGTCCAGGTCGAGATGAACATGTTGATGAATCTGCAGCCGGCAGCAACACACTGCGGTGAATATGGGGATATAAGGCATGAAAAGACGCAATACGCACGGCGTCTTCTGCGCGTCGGCGGCCCACGACCCGGCGCCTCCTGCGCTCTGTATCGATTTGTCTGCCGGATAATATAAATAAGCGCGGGATAATAAAATAAGGAGCAATGGAATGAACGCACAGAAGCCGGCGAAGTACGCGAGCTTCGCGGGGTCGTTCGACATCGCGCCGATGATCCAGTACGTCGTCGTCTGCCACATCGAGTCGAGCAGGCCGCAGAAGATGTACAAGAAAATGCGGCCCGTGTACCCGTGGCTGAAGATGTCGTACTTGTCGGGCGAGTCGGGCGGGAGGGACTCGCGCGTGTATTTTCTGGTGGTGGTGCGAGTGCATATATCAGTCAACTCCACAAGAGAATGAGATGGGTGGGCGGCTGGCGCACCGTTGGTAGAAGTAGGCCCAGGTGTGCACGATGAACACCATGGCGAGGAGGACGACCCAGGCGGTGAACGCGCGCGTGCGGCGGGCGAGGGTGACTCGGTCGAGAAGGAGTCCTATCAATATGGACCCGAGGATCTGCGCGAGCCAATACACCAGATTGTTCAGTGAGCGCGCACGGATGTTGAAGAGCGCGTCGTTGTACTCGTTGAATTCTGGGCATACATACGTCAGTTTTATTCTTGGGGTACACTCAAGTAAACGCACGCCAGGCATAGAACCAGTTCGACGCCAGGAACATGGGGAAAAGGAGGATGACCATCGGATCCGTACGCAGCGTAAGATACAGGCCATACAGCTCGACCTTCCAGCTCGGGTGACGCGGCGTGGTCACCTTCGTCCCGTCAGTACGAATCATCTTGTTAGGGTCAGCCATGAATATAGGGATGGTGACCCCAATGAGAGTGAGGATCAAAAACCCAATCTAGGAAATCGTTTCGTCAAATGTGGACAGATCCAAATGCGGCGTGTGCCTACATATGTGCCATTTCCGACTGCGGAGGATCGGCGCGGTGAGTAAGTATATAAACGACTCCCATGCGACGTGCGCGGGGCGTACCTGCATTGTTCTGCAGCGAGGCGCGGAATAGACACGCTAGTCAGCGAATGTGGCACACTTCTCTCAGGGCCGGACCGCGCACCGTCGAGTGAAAGTTTTGCCCGAGCGACACGGACGCTCCCACCACTGCGCCGAGGTTGAAGATGCCCCAGAAGATAGCGATGAATCTGCCCTTTTGGTCCTCCGTTGCGTAGGACAGCATGAGAGAGCCTTGTGCGGTCCATAGCATACCGGCGCAGATTCCGAGGACCCCACCGGATGCGACGACGAATCCGCGTACGTGTGGATGGATATTGAACGCCCTGTGAGTTATCGCGGTTCCGATAAGATATCAAACACGTTCAGAAGAAGATACGCTGCGCACAGGAAGGATCCGATGTAGAGCGAATATCCTGTAGTCCCCAGCAAGAGTGTCAGACGTGGGCCGAGTTTGTTATTTATTGTACTTAGGCATTATGAGTGACCAACGCAATGGATGAATGTAAAAGATAAGTCAACACACCCAGAGAAGAAGGCCCCAGCCGCAAAGGTTCCATACAAGACGGCGTTTGCATCGGATGCCGTGGTTGCGTCCTGTTGACCCCCTCCACCGAGTCCCGTGAGCGCGTTAAAGAGACCTGAAGACAGTCAAATGAGTCAAACGCGATCGTCGACAACACAAATCCACTGAACTCACCTGGGCACATGAAGCAGACGAACCCCAGCATTACGATCTGTGTCACAGGATTATAGTAAAGACCCTTGAGCCCCTTAGGCCGCTCGAATATCGCGACGCCTTGCGAAGATCCATTGTCACTTTCATTACCAGAGTTGTAGCCAGACGATTTCTCGGCGTTGGCAGCCATGTTGTCGAAGCGCTGTATGCACCGTGGACAGACAAGATAAAGTCCAAGAGGGACGGCCAATTCATCGAAGGCACTGTCCTTATAACGTGTGGGGCGGTATATTTAGATCGAAGCTTCTCCACTAAAGTCGAGGGAGGTCCAGGCCGACGGGTTCATCGGAAGTGTGTGTGTGAAAGCTGCCGATACGTTCCCAATATTCAGTATATCGGATCCTCTATTATCTACGCATCCTTGGCTTTCGGAGACACTGGTGTGAAGGACAACAGTGAGCATCGTTAAAGAAAATAGTCAGTAGCTGGTTTCTCACTAGCCAGAGTGTATTTTCGGCGCTAAAATTGGCGGAAAAGCTGTTTTTGCTTCGAGATGCTGGGCGAGCGAGGGGAGATAGAGCTAAGATAACACGACAACCCGCGGATATGGAATGAGGAATCATCATAGAACAAAGGAGGTAACATCTCATATGTATGTATGCTTGAAGCTCCACAATGTTAACGTGATTGTTATCCTGCGGCGAGTGGTGTCGAGGGTAAACTCTGAGACGGAAATATTACGGGGATGATTGGCCAGTCCCTCCTTATAACGTAGCGAAATTGACCTCCCCCGAAGACTGTAGAATCGCATCTAGACAGGGAATCGAAGGCAGTCGAGGTGGAGGTTCGATATCAAGCAGAATATTCCAATTGTCCTTTTCGTATTGGTCAACCACGACGAGAACCCTGCATGCTTTGAGTAAGAATCACGGGCGCATATGAATGCCAGATATTTCTGTATCGTACAGCCCATTAGGTATAGAAAAGTAAGCACTTGATATGCCTCGCGTTGCGGCGCTCACACGAAAAGTATCGTGTGATCATACGGCATGCAGTGATGATGTTAACGCGAAGTTCATCCGGAGACGTGTTATTCGTCCAGCAAGGAATGTAGCATAGTGCATTAAGATTGCATACATAGACAAGGTTGAGGACCGAATGGACTTTTGATGTGTTGGTATACCCGTAAGTCGAGCACAGAGATTGGAGCTACGACGTCCTGAAAGTGGAAGCAGGGATAATCGGTGACAGAGGCCCGCTGCAAGATTTCCAGTGCGAGTCTTAATCAATGCATATGATGCGGACTGCAGTCCATTGACCAAAGAGCTAAAATTGACGTCCTCAAGTCTTCTCAAAGCTCGGGTTTCAAGGTTATTTAAGCAATACATAGACTGACGTTGCGTCGTCCCGGAGAGCTCAGTCTAATTCAGGCCAGGCAAGGAAAGCAGAACTGATGATTCCATGGGCACTTGATTGGAAAGGCCGAGATAATCGGCACACCAGAGAATTTGCAAGGATGTAGGCTGGTCTCGAGGCGAAGAGATGAATTCGGAAGATGTGAACGGCGTGAAGACACCATAATTTCTGGATCATCGGTGATTGAAATCATTTTGAAGTTCGGCAGGGCCCGCGGCGCAATCAACTGGAACACCATCATGATGTGGCCTGCTCTCTCTCGCTGAATACACGAACCCTTTGCTTGACGAGTATCTCGAAGCATCCCAAAGGCCTAGATCTCTTGATATGGACGATTCTTGAAGCGGGCACTGAGTACCGAGCACTTTCAGAGCACTGAAGAGTCGTCGGGTCCGCCCCCAGCTTGAATCCGCCCCTCTTCTATCGCGCTAACTGCATTTGTACCCTTCCAAGTTGGGTCAATGTGCTTTCGCTTGATTGTTTCGAATCTGTGGTCTTTATGTCTTCATTGTGATATCGATAAGGGAATGTCAACAATGATGTAGAAGAACCCAGGAAGACGATCCGAGAAGGAGGACCCATGCGACTTTCAACGCAATGGAGTCAGCTGCTTATCTTCCCCCAAAAATAGTTATATCCGAGCTGTTTTATTTAAGGCTGGCTTATATGGTTGATTAATTTTTCGCCGCCTCCTTGCAGCCCCACGATCCGCTTGATTTGACCCTCTCTGCTCACTGTCGACATGGCTGATGTGCTCGAGAAAGGCTCTGACTACAACAGTGGTAGCAGTGACAATGGCTCTCAAATTCAGACAGCCATTTATGAACGACCTACCGGGCTCAAGGGTTTCTATTATCATCCGGTTACTCAGGTGGTGATGTTGGGTTTTGTCTGTTTTATGGGTCCCGGTACGCTCATCTTCTCTTCCGTAATTTCTGCCTTGCTAATGTATTTCGTCAATTAGGGCTGTTCAATGCGTTGAACGGTCTTGGAGCAGGAGGACAAGTTGACGCGACCACTTCCGCTAATGCGAACGTAGCTGTATATGCTACATTTGCCGCGGGGGCCTTCTTCGCTGGGTACGAGCCATGCTGTTACCTCGTCGTACACTTTCTGACATCGTGTGTAGTACGGTCAACAACAAATTGGGATCACGTCTTACGCTTCTCCTGGGTACTACTGGGTATTCGCTATACATCGGTGCTTTCTTGTACGTGGAAACAAGCTCTATGCGTACAAATAAATTTCATCAGCGCATAATCTTATACCCAGAGCCACAAACATACACCCACACGCAGGCGCCTTTGTGATTGCGTCCGGAGCTGTTCTTGGGCTATGTGCAGGTCTCTTGTGGACGGCGCAAGGTTCACTGATGTTGTCGTATGCCACTGAAAGTCAAAAAGGCGTCTTTATCGGCATCTTCTGGGGCATCTTCAACCTTGGTGCGGTCGTCGGCGCTTCCGTATCCCTTGCAGAGAATATTAATAACAAGGTGTGTATTCTCGACGTGGTGTATTAACCACTTTCTAAAAGAGGCTGTAAACAGGCTAATTCGGGTATGTGGTGAAGGGTCGCATCTATATTAACAAGACTGACTTTGCATCCATGTGCTAGTTGGAAATGGAACCTATGTGAGATTTTATCCCATGTCGATATATGTGTACTCACAAAAGCAATCAGATTGGCTTCCTTGTCCTCACCCTTATTGGAGTGACCATCCCAATGTTGATGGCTGACCCGCAGAAAATGATTCGAACCGACGGGACAAAAGTTACCAGCCCACGGCACCCATCGTGGAAAGTTGAGATCGTAGGGCTATGGGTGACGTTGATCAAGGATCCATTGATTATCTTGCTCTTCCCAATGTTCTTCGCCTCGAATTGGTTCTACACCTGGCGTGAGTGTATTACAAATTGATTTCGACTAGAAATTCTGAGGAGATTTATATATTAACAGAATTCAATGACTTCAATGCTGCTCTATTCAATGCCCGCACTCGCTCGCTCGACGACTTGGTCTACTATCTCGCGCAAATCTTTGGGTCCATCGCCATTGGCCTTTTACTCGACCGTAAGACTCTTTCTCGACGGAAGCGCGCTTTCTCTGGTTGGACAATCCTCTTCACCATGGTCTTCGGTGTACATATCTGGGCTTACTTTTACCAGAAGTGAGTGTATCTTGATCTAACCATACGAGCATAGACTGATGCTGCCAAGGCACTACACGAGGGCGTCCCCCAATTTGGGCACTATCGATTTCACCGACCCCGCTTATGGAGGACGAGTTGTTCTCTATGTTCTATTCGGCGTACTTGATGCCATGTGGCAAACGACTTCGTACTGGCTGATGGGTGCCATGTCCAACGATCCAGCGAAGCTGGCTTTCCTCACCGGTTTCTGTAAGGGATGCTGTACACTATACTCTTCTTTTACTGACCGCCTGCTTTCAGACAAATCTCTACAGTCAGCCGGAGCGGCAGTTATCTGGAGAGTGGATGCTCTGAAAAACCCGTAAGTCGACATTTTGCCACAAACCGTTCCGGACTAGTCTTGACGAGTGCCCCAGGTTCATGAATATATTCATATCCACTTGGACGCTATTGGCAGTCGGTCTGCTACTTGCTCTTCCCATGATACATATTCGCGTGAAAGACCACACAGAGCTTGTAGAGGAGACAATGTACGCCCACGCATATTCAAGTTCCTCTATGTCAATATTGACCATATTTCGACAGGTGGCGCATGGATGATTCTGGAAACATTCGCGACGTTGATATAGTTGCCGCGGAGACTAAGACGACCTCATAAAGCACGAACTTTATCTTATGACTGTTATACGTTTTCTTTTGACGTTCAATTGACGATTCTACACAGCACAAACCATGATTAATCGAAATCTTAGATTAATCAAACACGCGATCGCTGTGGTACTTCTATGTAGACCGCTTTGCTTCTTCCTGAAATCTATTGATGTATTGCGGTGTAGATTTTTTTGAAGACATGAAATCAAGTGATAAAAGTAAAATGAAGCAAAATAGGCAACTATTGCCATTTTCGTTATATTGTCCGACAGGTCCGGCAGTGCAGTAGCATGATACGATCAAGTGTGCGGCACGAAGGACAAGTCGGCCCTATTAAGATTGGGCAAAGATGACGTGTTGCAACCCAGATAATCTCATCGTCTGACTCTCGCCCAATCAAGGAGTACTACGCAAGAAATGTGATTGGGACTGTGTCTCCGGCCTGTTGTTGACGTTGAGCTGTTGGCGGAATTGGTTGGGTGTGTGTAGCGGCCTACTACATACGTACTAGTTGTCTAATACATAATTATTTTATTTGGAGTACACAGGTATACAACAACACTTCTACTAGTTGCAGGAAAGAGAACCCAGAATGTATCGAAAGATGTGCGAAAGGTATCATCTAGCGAGCCTGCCGCTAACTCCACGTGGTTGGGGGTACGATGATATGGGTATATTATACTAAACTTGACTGTCCGAGAGCCGCGCTGAGACCATCCAGAGGGCAAGAAACCTAGAAGATTGTGGCCAGAGCGCCATCGTCGTAGCCACCAGGCGTCAAAGCTTTAGCGCCTGCGCCGGGGCCGTTCTTGCCAAACGTGAACCCAACCCACACACCGCGTGCGAAGGGCTCGTCCTTCTCCTTCACGCGCTCCACGTTCTGCTGCTTCTCCTTTACCTCGGCGTACTTGGCCATGTCCTCGGGCGACGAGAAGTCATCGTAGTATCCGGTATCGATCTCTGAGTCAAGCGCAGGCACGAATGGCGCGCGCACCCCGCGCAGGTCGTCCCATTGAACGTTCTTGAAGAATGGGTGGCTTGTCAGCTGGGCAAGCGTCGCGTAGCGGACGCTCGCATGCGCGATTAAACTAAAAAGATCGAGTTTAATTTAATCAATGATTGACGAGAAGAATTGAGACAAGTTTGATTACCGTGTAACGGCATCCCAGGCAACGTCGCTCAAGTTGAAGATCAGGTCCTCGGGCTTGTCATACTCCGGTCGGCGGAGAACTTTAGTCCAATTCTTCAGGTTCGTCCATGTCTCGTCAGGAGTGCTCCCACTAAACGGAGGGAAACCAGCAAGGAATTCGAACAAGATGCAGCCTAATGACCAAAAGTCGACAGAGTATGTATAAGGCTTTCCACGAAGGACTTCAGGAGCCTGAAGAAGCATTAGTCTTGGGTGTATCGACGAAAGGTCAAAGGCCTCACCATGTAATCTGGCGAGCCAACGATAGAGTCAGCATAACGAGGATCTTCGTGGCGGATCGAGCGGTAAATCGAGCGCCGCTCGATTGTGGAACGGTGGACGACTTGATTGTCCTTCACCTTGTCTAGCTGCAAAACATCTCAATATGCAATAAACAGAGACCACGAGATAGAAACACTCACCTTGACTTTCAACGATTCTATGCGCTTTGGGTTGAGAGCTCCAGTTGCCAGCCCGAAATCTGTTAGTTTTACATGTCCTGAGCCATCAACGAGGAAGTTCTGCGCAAAGGTGTTAAATAAGGACTGAAAATGAGTTAATGCTTTCACAAAACACATACTTCTGGTTTAAGATCACGATGTATATACCCCAGTTTGTGTAGCTCGTTCACAGCGGCGAACATTTCGCTGATGTAAAATCTTGCGTGTTCCTCTTTCAAGACACCAGAGTTGTTGAGTAATGTCCGGAAGTCCCCCCCTGGGACGTATTCCATGGCAAGGTATACATGTTCAGGATCTTGGAAAGCATATAAGAGGCGGACAAGCCATGGCGTTTTTGTCGCGGTCAGGATGTCGCGTTCCACGAGTACGTGCCGGATCTGCAGATGAATTAACTAGGTGAGTCAAGAAAGAGTGTTATATGCGCGTACCTCATCCATCTTGAACAATGTCCGCTTCCTCATCTTTTTAAGCGCGCAGACCTCCCCAGATTCCTGTTTCCTCGCGAGGAACACCTCGCCATACCCGCCTTGCCCGACCTGAGCGATGATGTGGAATTGGTCGACTCTGAGTTTCGTTCTCCGTTTACGCAGGATAACACGCTCGCGTCCGCAGTAGGATTTGAACTCTTTGGTATACGCTGCGCCTTTGAGATCTCGGGTGGCCGTGTCTAGATCGAACTTTGCGCGGCGGTCTTTCCTTGCGGCGATGTACCCCAAAGTCTGAAAATAATAGTCCAAGAAGTCTATAGGCAGATATATTAGAGAGAAATGGGACATAGCTCCTATCCTGATCGACTTACAGAGCTGCGCCACTGTTGCCTTTCGCTTCACTTCGCTGCTGTCCAGAAGTTCCCGCTCCCATGCCTGGAACCCCGCCTGTTTGACGGTAGTTCCACCCCCGCGGGCGGTCTCCATTCTGATGTCATCGAAGTGGCTTCCCTTTGCAGTGGCCATACGGATATCGCTATAGCTCTGCACTGCGGTTAGCCCCTTAGCCGTGTCCATGTGGATGTCGCGATAGTATGGCGAGCTGGCGACCGAGGGAAGCCCCGATATTTGCTTCGTTGGCGATGACGAGGTATTGGACGCCGGCGTTATAGGCATCGTGGCTGATGGGTCGTGGATTGCGTCTGGGGCACGGACGCAAAAGTGAACATCCGCCTCGGCCCCCGATCAAAATATTTCCGCGACGCGAACCAAGGTCACGCGTACAGGCACGTCAAGTTGAATGTTTTTGCCGAGCAGCGCCGGCCTTTGCTCTTTTCTTGCAAACTCTCTGCAAACTCTCTAATCCAATTATTTCTGCCACTCCAATGATACTTTCGCATTTTTGTCTTACCAGGCGCAGACAGGCTTTTCCTAGCTCGGATGTGATTGTCTTCGGCGCTCAGCCAAGGCCAAGGCCAAGTCGCTGCACACCAGGGGAGGCGTTGGGCGCTATTCCCGGCTATCTCATCCTTGAAACTTGAAAGGTTAGATTTTGTTGAGATTCCAATACTGTTATTTTTTTTCATTTCAAGTGTAATGCCTACGAACTGGTCAGCTCACTTCGTTTGGTGCATCCATCAAAAATCCCCAATCCGAGTCAATAGGAAACATTGCGCACGTCTGCACTAACTTTCAAAATTGGCGCTTGCATCATCTTTCAGACCAGCTTATCGACTCCGTAAAAGCAGTGCCTGGCCAGATCTCTCTCTTTTCTGTCCGGCTGATGGTCCTTGGCGCTTAGATCTGACTGACACTGACACACCACGAGGATAGCCTCCCAGAGCCCGCCAAGAGCGCCTTTGTACATGGCAAGAAACAACTGATATACCTGCTGTGTATGTATGCTGTGATTCAATTTTTTACAGAATTGTTCCATTTACTATATCTCCACAGGCTCTGTTGTTTGCTGTCATTCGGCGATTTCAATTGGCTCCAGAGCTACTCCAAGTCTTTTGAAGAAGATCAAAACTGATACACAGATATGTATCAATGCAGAGTTCAATGCGCCTACTAAGCTCCCTACTCCGCTTCACGGAGCGCCCATGATCTGCTATTATAATTGAAAGAGACTCTCATTAGGCTTCCGAGATACGCGCAGTGTGTTGAGTTTTCGTTGCATCAACAACAGTGTAGGAGCGGTGGTACATACCCGAACAGACCTTTTTCGTGGTATATAAAGGTCGTTTCCATATTATTACAGAGGTCTCTTCCCAGCCCACGTCTCTATTTACTATTTCCAGCAGACCGACTTCAATACACGACACTATGACATCGGAACTCGTTCTCGAGAGATCTCTACTCCTCCAAAAATCTTCTCCATCTGGCCTGGGCTCTGCCGTCACGTCTATCGATCTCAAGTCCCCGCAGCGTCTGAAGACCGATCCCGAAGGGAGTCGTAGTAGCCCCAACTTGAGAATGAACTGTTTCAAACGCCTCGTAGTTTTCTGTGACGGGTAAGCAAAGTTTTACTACAAACCTTTCAATCAATTGATCGCAGATGTAACAGGACTTGGCAAGACGGCCTATCATCTCATGAGTCAGAATATACCAACGTCCTGGTATGTTCTGCAGATATACGCAATGTGCGGTGCGGGTTATTGATTGTCATATTGCATCTCGCAGCGCCTTTCCAGAGCTGTAAACTACAAGGATGAGCGCTACAGTCCCCCCATCCCTCAGATTGTATATTATCAACCAGGAATTGGAACGGAAAACAATTTCCATTCCAAGTATGTCGACGGTGAGTATATGTCCGGGAGGGATCGCAGGGTATGATTTGTATACTTACCATCCTCTGTCCGTCTGCTTAGGTGCTACAGGGAGGAATTTAGGTCTGACTCGGATACAATGGATCATACTTCTGCTGGATCTAACAAATTGTTTATATAGCTGCGAAGGTCGAAGAGGCCTACGCGTTTATCGCACAGTAAGTGCTTTGGAGAACAGCCCTCATTGAGTGACGTTTTTACTAATGCTGGGTCAAAAGTAACTACAGTTCGGGTGATGAGGTTTGTGCTGAAACACCTAGCGATAACGTAGTAATTGACCAGAATGGTGATCTTCAGATCTTCTTATTTGGATTCTCTCGGGTACGTAGTGGTGGCAGTCCCTTTTTGCAACTGCTCACTCGTCTTGGTTATCAAAGGGTGCATATACGGCCAGGATGGTGGCGATGTTTATCGTTTGTATCATAGGTCTCTCGACATTTGAGTTCTACCTTGACTAACTAATTGTGTTCTATTTGTAGGGAGAAATTGGCGTTCTTGACCGCAGAGACATGGATCATTTCGCAGAGATATTTCACGACTTTCAAAAACTCGGAGAATGCGATGGGGACAGTAAGCTAATAATCCCATTGATAGTATCGTGAACTCTAAATATTTTACAAACCCAGCCAAGAATAAATTGAAGGAAAAACTAGCACCCTGGCGTAAGCCAGATTCTCAAGGGAAATTACGAGCAGACATTGATGGAGACAAATTCACCGTCAAGTAAGCCAGAGTACAGGCACTACTTGATGATAACGCTGAAATATTTCAGATGTTTGGGTGTATGGGATACCGTGGGCGCTTTGGGCGTTCCAAAGGAATTGATGCCTATACCTACGAAGAAGGTCAAACTTTTTGGATTCTACGATCAGTATCTGGGAGAACACATACAGTACGCGTTTCAAGCAATGGCTCTCCATGAGATGCGCAGCTCCTTCGTAAGCACTTGATTTGATTTGAGCTTGCCTATCGTTCACTTTTTATGTTCCTTAGAACATCAATAAATTCATCCAAACCGATGCAAGCAAGGCTAAAAACCAGATTCTACGGCAGGTACGATTACTGAGTCGTCATTTCCTTCCAATGCTCTAAGAGTTTTCCAGTGTTGGTTCGCTGGTAGGTCAATTCGCTGTCTTCGTCTATGTTGTTCTCGTTTCATCTTAAAATACGCGCCTCGTCAAGGTTGCCATACAGATGTAAGCATGTTCTCTGCAAATTATGATTATCAGATCATTCTGCAGGGCTAATTCTAGAGAATAGATTGGCGGCGGTTATGAGGATCACGACCTTTCGGACATAAGTCTTGTATGGATGGCAGTGAGTACGTTTCACGATGACGCGGGTGACTTACTGTCTAACCAAGTATCATAGGCACAAATTGAATCGATTCTTTCTCTGGACCTGGCCTACCTCGAATCGCACTTCAAGCCTGTTGCGGAATGGGGCAAGCAGCGACCTCATGAGTAAGTTGAAATCTGTTAGCGTATAACGGTAGTGATTTGAGAGTCCCTTGCCTTCAATTCCTGAAAGCTCGGCAACAGGAATTTTTGTTCTGGCAAACAAGACTTCACGGAAATTCCCCAAGGGCCCAAACGACCCCCAGACACACGAAACTTTCCATGCATCCGTCTTGGAGCAGGAGACGCTTTGCCCGCTGGTGAACGAACTTCTCGCCACTCACCCGACTCTTGTCGCGCCCTTGACCAGTTTTGAACGCCAGATCAAGCGGAATTGGCCTTATGACCCTAACTGTGCACAAGCACAGAAATACGGGGCGAAGGTAAAGAGAAATGTGAAGAGCGCCGGCGCCTCTGAAGACATCGCACACGAGCCCGCGTCTTGGCTGGAAGGCTTGAAAACTATCGCTCGTTCCGTTTCATTCAAGGGCCCAGCAAAACAGCATGCGCTAGTGCGCGAGACTTTGGCTGTCGCCACCTCAGACGAAACCGTGACTATTGGTGCAGCGGCGACCTTGACCATGCCCAGGCGTCCTCCGCAGACATCACGCTCTACTTGAATAAGTATGATGTACAGTCGTATCGCCGCGTTGATTTGAACATGTCCTTGAATGTTTTTGACATTTATTTTACCGTCCTTTACTATTGAGCGTCCTCCTACGTGTACTTTATTGAGAATTTTAATATTGTAGTATATGTATCATGTTAGTTTCTTTGATATTATGCATATATTTATCGCCCTTCGAGCTCAAGGCTAACCTATAGACTTGGCCCTAACATTTGTACAGTGGCCGAACGGGAGCAAAATTACCATATTTGTACACATGCGGTCATGATGCTATTCTCAACGCTTTTCCGCACACACTCACCTCCAGGGTTTCCCAAGATCTCCCTCATGCGGTACCCGTCGTCGAGCCATGTCCCCCAACGCCCTTGTTGAGCTATGTGAAAAGGCATCACCGAATACAAGTGCCGATGGAATAGCCTCGTCGGAAGCGGCGGGTGCCCTTGGAGCAACTCTAGAGAGAGTAAAGGAAGCTTCTGTGGCAGCAGATTTCAAACCTAGACTTGCTAGGTTTGTTACTCACCCACTACTAGCTCCAGTGGAGTCGAAGTCGGATCCATTTCTCGATTTCCCTACAGCAACATCGGAGAAGGTTTCATCTATCACCGGATCTGCGGCCAATCTAACGACTATCACGACCGACACGAACATTAATGAACTTGAATCGAATGGAAAGCAATCATACATATCTCAAATATCCACCACTTTCAGAACATCGACTATTTCTTTCCTTCCCGATCACTCAAGCGACTCCTTCAACGACTCAAATGCTACATTGGCTCCCATTCATGAAGAAGAAAGTGATCAGTCGGCCTCGAAACACTCGTATCCCCCATCTTCTCATGGACATAAACGCAATGAATCTGTGAAAAACCCTCAAGATCCTCATAACCCTGTACCTGCAACGGTTGTTTTCGCCAGAGATGCATTCCCACTGAGTCTTCCGAAGCTCGACCGCTACCTGTCGTCTCTTCCCCCTCCATACTTAGGTGATGAGAGCGATACTGATGAAGGCACCATGTTCCCCCCTTTGGATCAGTTGGCGAAAACGAAGAAATTATTGGAAGATCTGGAAAGCAATTCTGTCGTTGCGCCCACTTGGAGAAATCCCACCTCCATCTTAAATTCTGCGGCAAACTTGTTAATCTCGTTACTGGTACGCCAATATCCCTTCCATAGCGATTGATACTGAAACCACGTCATTAAGGGATCTAGTGCTTTAGCATCTTTTTATAGCCTAACGGGCCTCATCAACACGGTTCAGATCTTCGCTTTGATACTAAGTACTATTGGTATGTTTCTGAAATACCGTATATCATCATAATGCTCATTGTCAACTTGCCAGTACCTGCCAGTGGTATGAACTTGGAGGACACTTGGCGAAAGCTTTTCCTAGGCACAATGTAAGCCATCTTCCGACCTCGGGTTGTGTCTAGCCGCTGATATTTAGCCGCGACCAATAGCCCAAATATTCTTGCATTAAATTTCGCCCCTGCAATGGTAGAGTCGCTCATATTTTTGGCGGTTTTGTTGACCATATCCTCCGGACTACTGTTTTGTTTCTATCGTGCTACCTCACGCTGTGATCGATATATCTCTGCCGAAGGCCTCCAGCAAATTGAAAGTCCAGGGAATAAATGGGGGTTGATGATAGTGATGTTTTTGCTCACTGTACTCTACCTGCCGCTCTGCACGATGTCGGTTCATGTACTTGTCTGGTCTCAGGAACTATGGCCAATAGCAAATCCTTATGTGAATGCCACAAGCTTGCCACCCGTACTTCCACCTCTGGGGCCGGCTACCGAATATCGCGATCCGTTGAATTTCTGCTGGACAACCACCATGAAAAGAAATGAGATCAATTTCGCTCCCATAGCTGTAGCGTTTTCGGCCATCGTCTTCGTAGTTGTGAGTGCTCATCGGATTTCCACCTACATGTACTGTATTAAATTCTATAATTTACAAGTATGCCTTATGGTTTCCGATCGCCCTTAGAAACGTTATTCGACAATCAGTTCCAAAAGTGGACAAATTTACTGAATTGGGTCGTCCTCGCAGCAGAACCGACAAGGAAGGAGAATACCGTAGGCTACTGGACCGTGATACTAACCCATTTGCTTTTCTGTACAAAGGTGTGTATAGTGCTTCTTGCTACCTGAAATTGTCTGACCAGATAACTTGTCAGGCTTCCGTCGTGGATGGGCCACATATATTTCCACCTATTTATTTGCCAAACTCAGCACCCTTGTCCTCATTGCTGTGATCGACCCCGATAATTGCTTATTCCGGTCGTTTTCTCGAACCACGATACCCGTTGTTCGGCAATCAATCTTACTGTGTTCTACGCTGGGGTTTTTCATTGCTCAGTGCATTTTTGTACCTTTCTTGAATCCTGTGAACAACGCAAGCGAATGGACTTCTCGTCTTAATTATCTATCTACTTCTGTGACAGCTCTCCTTATCACGCTGAATATACCCCAACAAGCTAAGGATATCTTAAACTCTTATGTGCTATATTGGTGCGTCCCAATATCTTTCCCAATCTCTCGAATATACCAATTGACTGATTGGTCTCTTACAGTATCTATATCATAACATACGGACTAAGTTTCTGTATGCTACTACCCCTTCTTTTGTTTCTGGAATGCACTCATGCCTATTTCTAGATTTCACGGTCATCACATTTAGCTGGGCTCAAAATCTTGTGAAAAGTAAGTGCACGCCTGATGGGTTTCGCCTAGCTTAAGTTTACCTTTTGTTTTCTCCTTAGAATTGACGAGAAGAATCGACTTCAGTGCGTTTTTAAAATATGGACTATGGTCTTATAGGGGTTAATTTGTTAATGATTCAGGCATTGATATATTTTCGCCAAGGTTGGCGGTTTTCAAGAGAATTAAAGAACAAGCTAAAAACTCGTCGCAGATTGGATATATCTTCATCGTCTAGTCATACAAAGCGTCGTGTGTGGCAAGAAGCCATCAGTGCTCTACTTCTCATCGATCCTGATTGTGCAATACCAAAGAAACAAGTAATGGCTTTTGCTCAAGCCCGCGACTCCGAATACCCTCCGTATCTGCTCAATTTTATGGGAAGCCCCGGCGAACGGCATGTTGAAAATTTGAAGGTATGTTATTATCTTGTTCAGGTTACTACTACCCCGCTTGACAAATCTCTTGCTAGATATACCGCGAAGTCGGAGCAGTTGCTTATGATAAAGCAGTCCGCCTCACCACAGGTCCTGATTTTGCTATGTACCGGCACCTAGAAGATGTCATCCAGAAGAACTACATCGGCCCGGATAGTTACTGGAAGCAACCGGGAAAATCAAAAATTCGTGGATGTACGAGCCATTTTGGAAATGCATGGTGGATCCCGTTTCCTCCGACACTGGTATGCCAATGCTTCGCAAAGTTCTGATATCTTGTTGAAATCTTCCTAGGTCATTCGCTACGATGACGGCCCAATTGCCGTCCTGCGAGACATTATCGAATTGGAAGCGTATGTATTGCAAAATTCAAGTCGGGGTATTGAGCGGCGTCGATATGTGCGAACGGCTCTCAGGGCTTTGGAAGGACGCCGGGTTCGTTGGCCATATGATTACGTGCAGGTACGTATGATCCAAAGCATTTGCCATGATAAAGCTGACTGACCTTAATTCTCAGCCAGTTGGGTCTCACGCCAGATGGTGGTGTTGCGGACAACGATATAGCGCTGTTACAAACGCCCACTACGAATATGCGACTCTAGGCATAAAACGCCGAGGACATCTGCAATGGGGACGACTTCAATTAGGCAGCGGATTCGACATCCAACTTGAATATTCCCGCAAAATCACGTTGGCTGGCGAAATTATTGGCCTGAACGAAGATTTCGACCTCACTTCCTCTGTAGCGCGCTTCCTAGAAATTAATCGGGACCTCATTGAAGAACGCCTGTTTGTCGTCGAGGAGAGCTTTTCAGACTATCGGCGTTATCTGCGCAAGGAATTCCGGTGGAAATCACACGTCCTCACTTACGGCTTCCTCACGCTCGTATACGATCGGCCACAAGATCCATGCGACCTGGCACAGAACCCTGCCGAGTTCGAGCATGATTCGCGGGTATGCCAGTTGATGCAGTGCAGCGAACTGGTGTTTAAGTCTGCGTATGCAAGGCTGACTGCAGTGTCGACGTCGAAGGCTGCGACATGGTGGTACATCTTTTGGGTAAGATCTTCCGTAGCTCTTTGTCCGTGCACCCAGCCTCACGCGATATCGTTATATAGGACGATTTGTGGCGAAGAAACCACGACACGATATCTGGGCTCGAGAAGCACGCAGCTGATTTCAATCCTCATTACCGGACAAGCATTGCTTACACACCACTCCCGCGTGCAGCTCTTGAGACGTTCCTTACGCAGCGTGGGCTACTGAACAAGAAACCGCGGTGGAGCGACTTTTTCCACGCTGGCTTCCTCAATAAGTTATATCTTCGCCTGAACGATACGGTATTCAGAGATTCCCGACAAGTACGTAGATTAATGTACATCTTAGATTGGCCGACATATCTCACATGTATCGCTCAGGCAGTCCTGTTCCACTTCGGCAGCAACAGACACGAAATGGACATGGAGGATATTGATATGATCACGCAGGGGCAGCCGTCAACATTGGGCACGGGTGGCGGGACAGACCATGATGATTCCGAGATTCAGCTGCGGCCTGTGTATCGGTGGGAGGGGCTCCTAAACGACCCGCCTCACAAAGGGCGCTATATAGGCTCACGAAGTTGGCGAGGCAAAATTGGGGCGTGGCTTGGCATTACTCCCTTGTGGAGGACTGGAACCCCATCAAATGGTATTTCTCTAGATGTGAAGTTGGAGGATGACCGTTATGTCTTACTGGATTCGAGGCATACTCCTATCACTAGTTCTACCCCCAACTTCGGTATACACAAATGATGTATGACTATCGGGCTGAAATAAACATTCTGTCAACATTGAACTTCAGATAACAAGGGCAAAGTAGATATATCCTTCCTAAATGGACCATGGTGATGCAAGGATGCTTGAATTAAGTTTGCTGGTATTCAAATTTTTATTGAACTTTTATCATTTTTACTACAATGCATGTACAGTTGCAAGTATCTTAATCAGTTACATCCCTTCGCCAGCTTGCGTAATGTGCAGTCACGGTGTTGAAGGTTTGTGCTTCACGCTTCAGCTTGGCTCCACACCTAGGAACAACCTCTGAGAGACGGCGCGGGGCAAGTTCTTGATAAACGGCAGGTGGATTCAATAAAATGACATTGACGCAGGAACCTGAGGGAGCCGCAGTTTGCCTTGATTTGGAGAACTCTGGGAGAACGTCTAACAAATGATTGTAAAGTAGATCTCGATAGTTCGTTGTATCCAGTTGCACCATGTAAAGAAAGGGACTAGCGAAAAAGACGTCGTGATACAAAGTGATTTGTATTAGGGGGATGGCAATGAAGGTAGGTTGCATGAAAAGTGCATCCATTCTGAGCCATGTATTGCAGTCGGGATAAGTATCAAAGGAGGTCGAGTTTATGCCGGCATACTCTCCGACCGTACTGATTTCCAGGTGCAGCTGGTTGAGAGACAACGGAAGGGTGCATGATTCCAATATAGCGAGGAACGGCAGGACAACGGCCTGGTCCATAAAAAGTGGTTTTTCACCATTGGATATATGTAGCGATATAAGGTTGGGTAAAAGGTGGAATGGAAATTTAGAATTCAGTGGCACTACCGAGCGGGCGGATCGCCTGACTAGGTGAATATGGAGGAACTGCAGGGATCCCGCAATCTTGACGACGGTATTCATCACCTTTGGGAGAGCAGCTACACTCCTTAATGCAACGTATATCTTGCGAAGGCCGCTGAAGGCGCTGTCCTGGGCGGCTTGAAGAATAGGCTGAGGTTCGACGTCTGGACGAATCAAGTCGGCGACATTGAAAGATGTGCCTATTCCCATCAAATCCAGCGAAATGGCTCGAAGGGAATTTTGAATGAATCCAATGTTTGTTGTAGACTCGCCGTATATTTCCAAGGCATTAATGTTGGTCCCATTCAACAAAGTCCTTGGTATATTTCGAACACCTCTGAAAAGCAGGTGCTGTAGATTGGGGGAGTGATACATGCGGTCTAATGCACAGATGACCGAAAGATCCATTTTGGTGTATTCCAATCCCCCTTCGAAGTTGTTGCCTGCGTCAAAGCCGAGAAACTGGATGCCATGTTTTGGGCCATGCAAAGTGTCCAGAAGAAGGGGAAGATCTCCTTCCAGTAATATATCATACATTCTAGTCTCTCCACGCAAGCCATCCAGCCATAAGGCGAACGAATGGATAGCATAGACCATTCCAACATATGGAAACCTAAGGCTGTTTGAAAGTAAAATGGAGCATTGTCGCATCACAGCCGCTGGGGTCTCCACGCCAATGGATGGCCTCACGAGCTTGATGTCCAAGACGAAAGAAGAGAAGAGCTCTGTGCAAGCACGCATACGGTATGTGCGGGACACCAGGGAATACGAGAGCAATGTTTCTAACATTTCAGCGTGCTTCGGCGATCTGGAAGCGTATGGTCCGGTGGGCGGTAGTCTGAGGTAGTCAAAGATAAGATCGTGTATTTCCGGAGGTATCTGGTCGTTTTCCATGGTGGCAACTTAACCACTCTGCCGAATATTTCATATTATATTTATGAAGGCATCCAGCCGTAGAATCAGTGGTTACCTAGCTAAACCAGTGTCTTGTTTTCCGATTTCACAAACGGTCCTGTATTTTCTGGTAGTATATGGCTAAAATATGGCTCGCTGAAGATTCGGAGTAGCTTTTCGAGGGTATGTGAAAGCGTACTTCAAGTTGTGACCAGTTGTGACTGTAGACAGGCTGCCGTCAATATTGGTACTATGTCGTAGAAGGGATAAGCTTCTTCTGGCTGGAGGAGAGACTGGAGCGAGGCTGGGTGAGGATCCTGTGAGGGTCGAGGCTTAGTCAAGGCGGCAACCAAGATGATTCATTGAAGAGTGGTTTGTTTGGTCCAATCTCTCGAAACTAACTGAGTAGCCATCTCAACGCCAATTGACAAGTTGTCAACTATAACACTATCCTTGACGCGTAGAAAATGCCTCGGCGCCCCCGTCTCTCACAAAATGCATCGAAAAGTACCTCCAAACTTAATATATCTACCAAATCAAGTTTTAGCGCTGGCTCGAAACGACGCTTGATTGAAGCCGAACAGTCAGAAAGTAGCGAAGAAAGCGATTCCGGGCTCGACCTAAGAGATGGAGAAGAATTTGAGGAGGGCTCGAGTCAGGGGTCTGGCGGCGCCCTTGAGGACGAGCAAGAAGAGGAGGAGGATGACGTTGACGTCGATGCTCCGCGTGTTGCTCAATGGGAGGAAGACGACGAAGGGTTTTTGGAAGAATCGGAAGCAGAAAATGACCATCCGGAAGAGGTGCGCGTGCAAATCGTATCTTTCAAAAAAAAAACATGTCTGAGATATGACCGTCACGATTAGCAAACCCTGAAAAACAGTGCGTACATCGCCTTCGAAGCGCATATCCTTCAAAATTTATCATCTTGTTGGACGAACAGACCTCCAGGATCTCCCGCTCGGGGCATTGCGTCAAGCCCAGCGCATCCTTGGTCAAGCCCAGGCGGAAAGTGACTCGGAATCAGATTCTGACGAAGAATCAGGAGATGATTCCGCGGATGAGCCGCCAGCAGTTCTAGATACTAAAGGCAAGGGAAAAGAAAAGGTTGAAAAGGTGGAATGGAGCATCAAAAAACGAGAAGACATCGCGAAAAGGTCCAACAAACACGCGTAAGTGCTGAACTATTGACCGAGACGGACATTGACTCTGGGGACGGTATGTATAGTCCCGTGGAGGTTACTTCGAAAAGGCCGGTCACAAGGAAGAGGCAAGTCGTTGAGGTGCCCAAGCTTGTGAGTTCTGTGTCTGTTACCGACAAAACGCGAGTCAATGACGTTTCGTAGGTCCCTCGAGACCCCAGATTCCTGCCAATGACAGGAGAATACTCCGCCGATAAATTTCAACAGTCCTACGGCTTCCTAGCTGAAAATCACAAAAAAGAACTGTCCGCCCTCCGCGAGGCTCTGAAGCAAGCGCGTAAACTTCTATCCTCGTCACCACGGGATCTACGTAGCGAGAGAGAACATGAAGTCTACAGGCTGGAGCAAGCTGTCAAGCGAGCGGAAAGTTTGGTGAATAAAGATCGCCTTGATCAAGTGCAGCGAGATGCGCTAGGGAAAATAAAGAAGGAAGAAGCCACCAAACGTACTCAGGGCAAAAAAGAGTGGCACCTGAAACGAGGTAGGACCAAGCCTACGAAAAGATATTACCAACTAATATGTTTTGTAGGCGAGGTGCAGAAGGCTGTCGTACAGGCACGATACGAGGCGCTTGCCAAGGAAGGCGGGCAGCGCGCAGTCAAGCGCGCTATCGAGAAAAAGCAGAAGAAAGCAAGCCAAAAAGAAAAACGGTCGCGTCCTTACGCAAAGGGAGAATTCTCTGCCAAGGACAACGACAGGCCTGTCAAGAGGCGACGAGTCTGAACCTACTACTTTTAGGTACGAGACCAGTGGATGTGTCCGTTCATATTGTACTTCTACCTACTGAAGTTTCTGCGGAATACACTCAGTCAATGTGGCGCACAAGCACAAACTGTACTGAACGGCTTAATCTTGCCATTACGGGAGGTTTCAATCCCTCTTTGCGCCTATTATTGGCAGATCAGTCAAATTCGCTTCATTTCCGAAGGGAAGCACTTCTACAACTATCGAAATCAAATGTTTCTGGATTTTTGTTGTTCTTTCAATTCAAACAAACGCCAGCGGCCCGATATCATTGCTCTCCAACACTTTCCAATCCTCCGAAGCATTTTTTATGACGCCGCTTCGCCTTCGCGAAGGCAGTGCACTGCTCACGCGCCGACCTCAGATGGCGTTGGCGCACGGTCCGCCGGCCGCGCTCGCACACTGCGTGCCGCAACCGATGCAGACGCCAGTACAGGCGCCTCTTCCGCAGCCTCGACAAATACGGGCAGCAGCGTCGCGCCACCGGCGACGGCGGGCTCGGCTGCGAGCAGTACGGAGATCCAACGTGTCCAATGCGTTGCGGACGGGTTGCGCCAGGCGTGCAGCGTGCCGCGCTGCACGACGGTGTCGCCTGGCGTGCTCAGGCGCGTCTCGGCGCCGTCTTCGGTGAGCAGCACGAGCTCGCCGGCGACTGCGCGGGCGAGGCGGGTCAGCAGCGAGGGGCAGCCTGGAGTGGAGGGGCGCACCGAGGATGTTGTAGTCCAGCGACGACGTTCGGTGCTGTGCGCAGGTGTTTCAGTGTGAAAGGCGCACGGTCGCGCATGGTGCGCACGCACCATCGCTGTTGACGCGCCCGGCGCAAGCTCTGTTGAGCGCAGATTTGCGCCGCAGGGCGGTACAAGGTCGAAGTTCTCTGGGTTGTGAACCCGGCGCTGTGTACTATCCGCGCTGAATTGCTTATTTATTAGCGACTGTCGTCATTCCGCTTCGCCGCTGGTTCCACCTCGGTGGGCGCAGACATACCACAGCTCGCTTATGTTCTCTGCTGTGGGTAAGCCGTCTTCTACCACCCACATCGTCGCACCCCGGGCGCCGGGGACAATGTCCATCGCCTGGCAATATCGTACAGGGTTCAAAGTGGGAGCAGGTTCGAGCAACAGTGCGACCTGCCTCAGATGGAACAAGCATATTGCTGCCTGTGACCGCGACACCGTTCGCGTCGTGCGACGTGATGACCCGCCGGATGTGGGGCAGCAGGGGAGGCATCGGTTTAGACATGACGTATTTACGATCTGCGAGTCGTAAAGAGGGCGAGATCAAGGCCTCTCCTACTCAATATGACACCCGACTATAAGGCGTACGCACCGGACCAGGATTCGGCGGACATGCGGGGCATATATAGATAGGATTCGCTTCTATCGATATCTGTCTAGGAAGCGGGCACTCGCGCACTAGCATTGCGGAAGACAGGTTTTGGCGAGGTGAGACAGGCGTCACATGCCTTCCCTGGGGCGGAATAACTCAGCTGCCGCGGTCGGACGGCGTGCAGTCTTCATTACGGTGGCACACCGGCAGTACCGCGTGTCCAACCATCTGCGAAGGAGGGCATCGAGCAGAAATCTAGATCAGGAAACGCACGTCAAAGTACGCCGTTGACGCGTGCGGACATGGAAAGTATCATAGAATAGTATACACTTTTATTAAGGGATTGTGAGGAAGCAAATAAAGGGTCGCGGCTGAGAGACGGAAGTGGGCCGAAAGCGAAAGACGCCCGCGAAATATGCACTAGGGGTTGGTGTCTGTTATTGCAGAGTGATCAGCAAACATACACTGTGCAATCGGAGATTCACGTACAGTAATAATAGTCGTCGATGAGCGGTATCCAGTCCTTCAGTAGCGCACCGAACAACCCTATCAGCGGCATGTGCGAAGTCCCGTCGACGAACGATTCGAGCTTGGGTCTGTGGAAACATCAGAGTCTGCCAGGTGAACGAATATAGCTATAGGACGCACCGTGTGTACGACTCCCAAATTGATCCTCGGAGGAGATACCACAGCATATCTTTGTCTCTCCGCGCGTACTCCGCTCGCTCGAGGGCGGCAGAATTGGAGGGAGCGCGACGCAGGTGGCGCAGGATGAATTCCATCAGCAAGGAAACAATTATAGGGCGGTTTGAGCGTTGCTTGGATTTTCTGTCAGCGATATATAGGAAAGCTATTGGGCAGGTGAATAGCAGTTTCAATTCTAGAATGATGGATGCATACCGTAAACGAGTGGACGGAGCACGTATATTGTTTCTCCGACCCATTCCTGCGGCGATGATAGGGGACGGAGGAGGGACAGCGACGGCTTCACCGCCGATGTGGACAGCGCTTTTGGGAGGAGGAAATCCTCCGCCGACATATCAGCCTGGGCTGAAGTGAGAAGAGGGTGAGGGGGTGATGGGATGTGGTTGTTGCGTAGGTGTTCCGGAGTCATCGGTGGGGTAAGCTGGGGAGACGAAGGTGCGAGGGTGGGGGATGTAGTGTTGCTCAAAGATGGCAACGTCGTCGGGTCGAAGTCGCGTTCAGGGAGTGGTGGATAGACCAATGGCCGATGGGTGAGTTTCAACAACATCATGCGGAGCGACGCTCTGAATTGGCGGTCAATACGAGAGAAAAAACCTGGTTGAATTACTATGCACGCACTTTAAGATTTCGAGCAGAATGACGGATCTCCACCGTGTTTTCTCGGACACTTTGCGCTTCAACGACATTTCGATCATGAGCTCCGTAAAGCGCACTATTTCAAGAACACGCGCTGCCCATTTGTACAAAGCGTCTTTATCGACCCAAGCCTTCGTGAAGCGGGTGTGCAGCGAGGTGGGGATAAGGGGGCGGTAAGAGGGTGTAGCTTTCACAACGCGGGCTAGGAGGGTATCGTGATACATGCTGACGACATTGAGCAGCGTAGTCACTGTGTATTGTATCCAAGTGAGCCTCTTGACCATACTTTATCGTGAAATACAGACGAACAAGCTTCCGACGCGAGCTCGGCGTCTTTGAATCGGCCAGGGAGAAACCATGTTATGGAGCGAAGCGAGGACTCCAAGGAGGAGATGGTGGAGACATTGTTGAGAAGAAACTTCTCATATTTATCCTTGGAAGCAGCAGCCATCGAACAGACCGAGAAAGACAGTGAGGACGGCGATGAGAACGATGACGGCGAGTTTGAAGTTGTGAATGTGATTCCGCGCGAAGAGCGAGCCGGATATGTTCCCACGGCACATTAGTCACAGCCAATAACCGAGTCACGTCACTTTGGTTGGGTCTAACATGGCGTTCTTGTTTTCGAGCACCAGTATATAGCAGAGCAGAGACGCCCAGCGTCCTTGCGCGCCCCTTCTCCCCATTCATGTCGCGTACACTGGATGTACACAGAGTTAGTCCAATCCGTGGACAACTCGAACCTTACGATGCGCGTACACCGACTGGCTGCCGATATATCCAAATTACAGATACCCCGGATGAGCTCAAGGTACGCACGGCCTATATTGACGCTGTGGTTTAGATCTGACGATTATATAGGTTCTCCTGCCGCCTGGAACGGCGGCAATGTACGAGCAATTATTAAAACTCGAGGCGCACGAACTTGCTCGCAAACCTGCCGTGTCCTGGGAGCGCATCATGGAGATTCGCCATCTCAAGGACCGCATGATACGCAAGTGCCAGAAGATCGCAAAGACCTCGCAGCCTAACGCGCGAATAGCGGGCGCTTCCGACACTTTTGTCTTCCAGACATTTGTCGCTCCGGCCGACTTTCGCGTGAAGGAGATGGAAAAGTGGTTCCGCGAACAGCAGAGACGCACGATCACCGCTGCCGCGAACGCAAGTCGTCGTCTTCCTGCGGCAATTCAATCATCGCAGAGTACATACGAGGTCACTCCGGCAGGACCGAGCAGGCAGGTGCACTCGAAGCACTCGATGCAGCGCTCGATCACCAACCCCGAACGGACGAGTCAATTGTTGTCATACAAGCCGATGCAAGTCATTCAACCTTCGCGCCTCGTCCAATCTGAGCGCAACGGCGTCTCCAGCCCCGCCGGTGTTTTCTCGCCCCCTCCTCTACCTGTTATCCTACTTTCCGAGCGCAACTCCTACGGCCTTGATCCAGGGTCGAGCACGAGCCTGGCCGCTGCGGCCGAGCAGCTCCGCCTCGACCCCGTTGTTCCCTCGCCCATTGCCTCGCCCATTCAACACTCCTCATCACCGCTGCCTGCGGAAATGATCCCGAGTCCTCCGGTGCCAGACACGCCTACCTTATCTTTACGTCCGAGTCTATCGCGACGTAATAGCGCGCTCAAGCGCAATAGCATGGAGCTGAAGACGGTGTCCTGGGCAGACGACGGTGGTGTCGACCTAGACGGGCAGTTCCGCAAGTACGCATCGGCTGCGCGCGAAGCACAAGCATCAGGTGCGTTTTTATTACTTGCTTTGTACATCCTTGAGGCATATAAGCCTTTCTTCTGCTTCTTCATTTTCAAACCGTGGTTCTGATGAATATTCTCATTATAGGCAAGTTTGATGAAGTGCGGCAGCTGTATCGGGACCAGATCGCGGGACTAGAGAGTCTACAGGCACAGGTCAAAGAGGGACTTGAACATCTGCGGGCAGAGACAGATAACCTGCAGCGCATCGATGATACAATACGTCAGCAGCGGAGCGCGCTCGATGCTACTTTCGTTGACCTAGAGGCAAAGCAGACTCTGTTCCAAGAGAAAGGCATGTTATACGTTCGTCATCTTCATACTGATTACTGATGATATTGGTGCAGTGCAAGAGGCTCTGAATGAAGCCAACGATGTTCTTACAAGACAAGGTCTTGGCGGGAAGAGAGAGTTGGAGCCTATCACTGAATCGTAATGACCTAACGTTTTTCCCTTCTCTTTTACGAATCGCTCATGAACGATGGTTGATTCATCGGCATTTTCTTCTGCTTATTATCTACATGTGTGCTTTGACAATTTTTTTTACCCACCTTGGGATTTTTCATTTTCAAAGCGCTCTCATTTTTTTCCATATCTCTTTCACTTCTGTACATGTTTCTGCTTGTTCTTCGACTCTGGAAAGTGCTTCACAGGATTTCTCGTGGATTCAGCACTAGCTGGTTAATGCCAGCTTGTTTTTTAAAAGTAGGTAGTGTTTGTAGAACAGAGTATGTTTTCCTTCTGTATACTCGCGTCTCTTCATGTTATTGTTGCCCGAAACGGACCAAGCTGCCCAAGAGGCCAGAACGTGGGTGAAAAACTTTGGGCGAACGTGGGAACATACAAAATTAGAACGGGGCAAAAATAGTGATGCATCATGCGCGATTTCTCATTCGCTACATACACCCATGATCCTCCGCCGCCCCACACCCCCCTCGCTGTATTCTCATGTCCGTCTACACTGAGCCACGCATCAATGACAACGACGACGACCAAGACATCTACCGCGGCGACCCTCCGCATTTCGAGGTCGCAGCGGGCCCGGCTTCGTCTATGTTGACCCTATCGTCAACCACCACTGAATCATCATCTTCGTCATCATCGTCGTCGTTCATGGGCGGAGGACGACTCGGTGCTATTGCCGCCAAGGTCGAGCTCGCCATCGCACGTTGGGGCAGGAACGTGCGGAGAAACTCGTCAGTGAGCTCGGACGCCTCGTCCAGCTCGTCCTCCTCGTCATCATCCTCGTGCTCGTCCATCGTCACCCTCACCAAGTCGCAGATAGCGCGGCGCCGTCGCAAGACTACCCGCGGCGCGTCGTCGCTGCGCACCATGCGCTCCGAGCGCGACATCGCTGCACGGATCACCCGCATGAAGGCGCTCGAGAAATCGCGGGAGATCCCGCGCGAATTTGCGCTATACTTGCCGCCGTCCATCACCCCCGTCCCGGCGGCGTCTGCGGTGCTGGACCCGAGCGGGAGGACGGACCGCCGCATCACTTGGACGACGTCGCTGCCGCTCGTGCTGCACCAGCTCGCGCTCGCGACCCGCCGGCCGGGGCGTGCGCACAGGGGCCGCCCGCGCGGGAAGCGGCCGCTGTCCGTGGGGCCGTCGGACGGGGAGCGCTATTTCGAGCGCCGCGCGCGCACCAGCGGGTCCGTCGACGAGGCGCGCTTGGCGGCGGCTGCAGCGGCGGTGCGGCGTGGAAAGAAGGGCAAGCAGCGCGCGGGGGTGCGCGTGAACCCTGCGACCATCCTCGAGGAGCTGCAGGCAAAGCCCAAGGCGTGGTTCCTCGATGTGGCGAACCCCACGTGGGCGGACCTGCGTGCCATTGGCAAGGTGTGTTGCATCTTTATTTTGATCTTTAATGTCTGACATTTAGGATTTGTAGGTGTTGCACATACACCCGCTGACTTTGGAGGATATCCTTCAACAGGATCCGCGCGAGAAGCTGGAGATATTTGGCAAACTCGGTTATTACTTCATATCATTCCGGGCTATCGAGAGCCAGGCGACAAAAGAAAAGATACGCCGTGAAGTAGGCCTGAAAGATTATCATGACGAAAGCTCGATTGGGGAAGCCAACGTTTATTTGACAGTCTTCAAAGGCGGTATCTGCTGCGTAAGTTCCAACGCTTCCTTCCAACTCGTACTTATTCATTTTTTCCGCAGTTCCACTTTACGGATGTGTCAGAACACACCGATCGTGTACGCAATAGGATGGTACTCCTTGAGCAAGTGGTGAACATGACATCAGGTATGGTTTGCCCATGTATGCTTTCTTCTACGCCTGCTTGCTGACGTCCGCAAAGATTGGGTAGCCCACGACATTCTTGATTCGATTGTGGATTCATTCTTTCCTGTCTTGAACGAGATCGAAAAAGAAGTCATGGCCATTGATCATATGGTTTACAACCCTCTAGAACCCGAGCCAGTCGGCCCCCCTATGCCCTTCGTTAAAAGAGAAGATACCCTCAAAGCGTCACAAACTCTTGTTGAAAGAGTCACATCTGTCGAGAAGGATGGTGACGCATACTATACCCCTGCAGAAAAGCTGCGCGAGGCTTACCGCCCACGCTTCGTGTCCCCGCGTCTGTCTGCGCGCCTTCTTGCCCGGCGTCTGCGGCGGCAAATAGGTATGACATGGGACTCTTTCTGGGCCAAACCCCCGGCGCCACCGAACGAACGGCACGAGGCGCTTCGCAGGATGGCGCGGACGCGCAAACAGGTCACGGTCCTCGGGCGCCTGTTAGCGACGAAAGCGGACGTGGTATCGCAGATCCGGAAGCGCTTGGCTAAAACAGGCCAGAACTCGACCAGCGACGAACAGGAGGTCGCGATCTACATGGGCGATGTCGAAGGTGCGTATCTTTCGCTTGAGGATGTCAATGCGCGGCGGTTGACGTATTTACCTGTAGACCATATCTTGACATTGCAGACGGCGCTCGCCCATTATGAACGCTTGTTGAGCCAGTCGCATCCACAATATTTGGCCAAACTGCGCTCCGAATCGGAGGGAGCGAAAGGCTCCATTGATATGAACATCTTGTACTTGTCCACAGTCAGTATTGGCGCGCTGGTCGTCGGCCCGCTAATCGGTGCGTGTTTTCTTCTCGTTCTCATGCTTCGTTCTGATTGACCACCTTTTTGCCCCTTGTTCATTGTGCAGGCGTGTGCAGTATGAATGTCACCATCATCACCAACCTACCAGGGCCGAAGTTGACTGTGTTCCCAGTAGTTGTCTGCCTTTCGATATTGATTATGGTGCTATTCCTCTTGGTCGTGCGCTATTGGTGGCGACAGGCGAAGAAGAAGAAAATTACGCGCTATTGAACATGAAATAGTTCGCTTAATTTTTTTTATTAGGGGAAGGTTTTTCGTAGATGGAGTATGTGGTCCGTTTCGCTCTTCGTTTACGATGTGGTTTGACCTTTATCTCGCACAAGTTTTGCTTCCCTGTTACCCCACTACTACATTACTATCTACGTAGTTTCCCCATTACACTATGATGGCCCGGAACATCTTTGCGGATGTAAAGCACATATCTCATTCACTGGAAATTCACGAATAAACCCCCATCGACGATAATCGATGATCCAGTCATGTAACGCGCCAAATCGCTCGCAAGAAAGACGACAGGACCGGCAATATCTTCTGGATCTGGAAATATGTCGTGGTCAGTTTTTTGTGGAGACAACCAATATGTCACTCACTCCCCAACCTGCCCAGGAGCGTCCGATTGATCATGTACTCCCGTTTTGCGTCGTTCTTGAGGTCTTCCTTGTTGATGTCGGTCGCTATCGTCCCCGGGAGGACTGCATTCGCCCGAATGCCATATTTCCCAAGTGCAACCGCGCAATTCTGCATCAGATTGGTTATGGCCGCTTTCGTTGGGCCATAGTGGCTGTCGAAGGGCTCGTCAATTCTACCTGACGCGAGTGTGACGACTCTTCCCAAGAACAAGGACATACCATTGCTGGGCGCCGCCGAGAAGGCCAGAAATTGATGAAATTGCGATGAGCGAGCCTCCCTGTGGAACCTGCGTCGCCATTTGTTGCGCCACCGCTGCACGCGTCGTAGATCAGCGAATCAGCTACCCCACCCTGTCTTTTTACTGGGTGTCGAAGCAGTACCTTGGACGATGTAGAACGTGCCGTCGAGATTGACCTGCCGCGTGCGCTCCCAGGTCTCGAGCGGCATCGCGAGGAAGTCGGCGAACGGGCAGATCCCCACGTTCGACACGAGGACGTCGATGCGGCCGAAGGCCTCCACTCCGCGCGCGACAATCTGCGGTACCCATGCTCGTGAGCCGATCTGGATCACTTCCCGACCGTGAACGTCCTGACCTGCTTGGACGTCTCGAGGGCAGCGATGTCGCCCGGCACGGCGATGGCATGCGTACCCAGTGCTTCCACCTCTGCTGTTAGCGTCTGCACTTCCTGCGCGGTCTCAGCGTCCCCGAGGTAGTGCAATATCAGGCCGGACGCGCCCTGCTTCGCGAATTCTAGAGCGCTATTCATGGATGGCTAAAGGATATTGAAGGCGATGGAAGGTGTTTTCGACGCACCATGCGCGGCCGATCCCTCTCGAGGCTCCGGTTATGCAGACTACTTTGTTCGGTGTCAGAGACATGGGGTGAAAGCGAGCGCGTCTTTTGCATCACTTATCTCGTATGAACAGTTTACTTCGTGTTCGCAGCGAGTATTTTTTGAAAGCGGGCCGTGTATTGCTCCACTTAGTCGATAACATCTTGAATCTATCCAGCTTTCACGCGCTATGATCTTTTCTCGGTCCGTCGTTGAGCTTCTTTCTGGGTCACCGGATACCCTGTTGTCAACTTGTCTCCTTTGCGAGCCAATGCAGCAGCTATGTTTCGCATTCCACCCTTGGCATTGAACTGTAGCTCTACTCAATATTCACTAATGATGTACGTGCAATCGATTGATATTAAGACAGCAAAGCAGGGGCGGTGGAAGGCAATTTTATATACACCTAGATCGGTGATAACACCTCTGACACCGTCAACCCCGAAAGAAGAACTCCCCTCCTATGCATATGAAGAAAAGTGCCGGAAGTGTTGTCCACAAACGTGTGCATTCGACATAAGTAAGCCCATCCTTGACTTTTAGTTCCTTGTTCGTTGTGGACGTGCTACCAGGTTTAGTAGGACGGCAGCGGAACGTAAGATCCTGCAGGCGAGGAAAGTGTGATAGTTGTTCTTCTAAATCACCCAATGGCTGTACGCGCGCACTTCAGCAATTCAGTATCAAGAAAGACCAAGATATTAAACCCACAACTTCAATGTTATTATGGACACAAAATTCTAGAGTGAAGACGAATGTAAAGGTTCGTGATATGTTCTCCAGGAGGCGTAAAATTGCTGGCATGTTGAAAAAGTCTGACAGACATATTGTAAATCCAGCTTCGTATTGAGGGTCTAGAATGTAGTCGGGTTGTATCCATGAATACATTGCAATCGACCGCAGTAGACTGTGAATTAGTTCCTCGGAATGCGATGCGGGAAATAATTCTGGAAAGATGGTATATTGGACTGAGCCAAGGTGGTTTTCGCGAGAAAGTGAGAAAATAAATGGAATATGAATGCCTTTATCTTCAAGCTTGGCGAACAAGTTGAGTAGTAGCTGTTCCCCCTGTAGCCGGTTGTCCAGGTAGATCGCAATGGTGTTCAATGACGGTTGGTTTTTGATAATTCCCACCAGATCACGATACAGGCCGCAGTACAACGTGTGCAGGTGAAAGTGTGAAGCACTAGTGCACAACAGTGAGGAAATGTTTCAAGCGACGATCATCGCATTTTGACCTTATGACTTTGCTCAGCTCTGCAGCGACGCGTTTATCAACAGCGTGAGATGTGATTCACAAGTCGCGTAATCTGTGCATGTTCTTGAGCGCTGCTACCAGAAGCATTGGCTCTGTGTGGATTCTCTCCCTGGCCGGAAGCCTAGGGTTGGGATAGTCCAGGGAGACGATCAAGAAGCGAACCAAACCAGCTTTGCCAGCATTGCTGGAAAGAGTCCTCAGACACAGAGTTTCTTCCGCATAGAGGTCGCCCAAGTCCACAGCTTCGTATAGTAGCTCTTCTGCCGAGTCGGTCCACAATGGGTGAGCTCGAGCAAGAGCTGCCAAAGTGCTGTTTGGGCAAAATTTCAGGATTGCCTGTTGCATCTCAAATGGCAATGTCTAGACGCGGTCAATAAGCTCATGGAGACAGATAAAATGTTGATAAAATGTGAACCTTACAACAAAGACAGATTTTTCTGTTTCTTTAGGTCTACTCAGCGTGGTAAGTGCGTCCATGTTGGTGGCCTGGAAGTAACAGATGATCGATGATAGTAAGAGGTTGAGGGATGTCGATGAGTGACGAAGAACTCGGCCCGACATCAAGCGCGAGTTGTCATTTGGCTGGCCGTCTTCGGAGGCCTTGGCCACCAACTGCCACCAGCCACGACCGCCACTTTTGCCTCATCCGAACTTAAATTCACCCCCGACAACAAGAGAACTTGACCAGAAACACGGAACTAATCCTGACTCGCTGGCACAAAAATGGTACCACTCTGCAGCAAGTCCCCTGCAACTCGATCTGCAACAAGTTGTACTGGAGCCGACCGGAATACCTATTACTGGGACCTTGAAGCTCTATTACCCTACAATACACCCCAGTTCTAGTAAAGACCCAGTATCTATGGCATTCCTATCTCCAGCCTTTGTCGATTTCGCTCAATTCGCCCCACCGGCCACCTGCCAATCTGGCGCAATGCACAACAACGAGTATTCAAGGCAAAACCTTGAGATATCTAAGAAGTGGATACATCAACTCTTTAGAATTCACATGCTCCTGGGTATACGGACGACAATCTACCTGTGATAAACGTCTACTACTGTTTGCTGGCGGGCCGTCCGTCGCAGCTATATGCATCATTCTGTTCACACAAATTGCGGTCCGTCGAGCTTCTTTGGCTTCTTCCAAAGTCAGCAGGACAGTTCTTGTTATTCTTCTTATGCAAAGGTGGCAATGTCTGCTCTAGCATCTGGGTGATGAAAAAGCCGACTGGATGGGGTAGAATTTAACTTATATTATCCCTCGGCTTTATCTGTCAAGCCTCTTTTCTTGCCGTCGTCGCCCTACTCCAGACCAACCTCGCATAAGAATGCCGTCAGCTAAAATGTGAGTTTACGTTTATGAGCATAATCGAGGCAACAAGCTGATATATACCATATACAATAGTTACTATGACTCGGACGCAGACCCATCGCTGTTAAATAATAAGCAGGTTGTATTCTTAGGGTATGCTGCTCATCACCCTCTCCTCCATTGAAACTGAGTTGTTGTCAATAATATAATAGTTTCGGAAACCAAGGAGCTGCTCAAGCTCAAAACTTGCGGGACTCCGGTATTCCAAATGAGAGAATTCTAATTGCCAACCGAGAAGATGCCTACGCGGAAGATGCCAAGTCGAAAGGGTTCATTGTGGAACATGATTTCACAAAGGCCGCGGCCGTAGCAGACAGTGAGTATAGGATTATCCTAACAGATTGAGAAAATCAAATGACGATATACGGCTGGCAGTCTTGTTCCTGTTGATCCCAGACCAAGTCCAACCTCGGGTCTTCAATGAGCAATTTGCACCTACCCTGAAAGAGGGCGCAACGATTGTAATCGCCAGTGGATACAATGTTTTCTTTAAATTGCTACAGTTCAAACCACAGCAAGATGTCGTTATGGTTGCGCCCAGGTCAGTGAGGCTCACTTTCACTGATTCATCTGCTTAGTTTTTTTCTACAAGGATGATCGGAAGTTCTGTTCGCTCGCTATATCAGAAAGGAAAGGGATTCCCCTGCTTTGTTTCCGTCGAGCAAGATGGATCTGGATCTGGATTGGGCACAGCTTTAGCACTTTCACGAGCGATTGGAGCCACCAAAGCTGGTGCGATTGCCTCTTCTGCTAAAGAAGAGACAGCTATGGATTTACTTGCTGGTATGACCACCGCCATATCTTTTTTTAACAAATATTTATGTTCGCATTCCTTACCAAATTTCCGTTATATAGAGCAAGCACTATGGCCAAACATTATCATGCTCTTCCGGTAAATGGACTATCCATTTCGACATGCCTGCTTATCTTAACCTGGTTGGTTTCAGGGAGGCATTCAGCGTACTGAAAGAAGCTGGCTGCTCTGACGAGGCTCTATGCTATGAAATGTATGTTCTTTCTAGTAGCGCCGATCAATGAAATCTAACGTCTACTCTCTTGAGGTGGATGTCAAAGGAGCCTGCAGAAATTTTTGAGCGAGCAGCAGAAGATGGATTTGTTGGACAGGTTCATCCTTTTCTATCTAACTTATTTCCGGCCGATTTTTCGCTCAAGTTGAGAAATTTCTAGCTGAAGCATCACTCCACCGTGTCGCAATTCGGTCAGCTTAGCGGAGCTTTGGCACTCGATGGCGTTGCAGCGCGTACCCACTTCAAGGATATCCTTAACAATCAAGTATGCAAATTTTTCCCTCCAAGTCGTACAAGATCATAACCACGCTGTACTTATTCATTCATTCTTTGAAATATAGATTCTCAACGGAAAGTTCTGTCGTGATCTTTCGAAAATTGAAGCGGACCTGGAACTGGATGGTCTCCAGAATCCTTTGAATGAACTTTACCGCCGTGCGGAGCAAATGGAACTTTCTCAAGCTGAAAAACGTGTCCGCGAGAGATTGGCGGATCTGCTTTCGTCGTCGACAACTTGAGAAATATGATATGTATGGCAGTGTACATGTGGGGGGTACAGTTTGTAGTCCTCAAGCATTATCAGGCTAGATGCTGGCTTCGTTCTGATACAAGTACTTAGGTCTTAGCAAGTGTGTAGTTTGGAGGAAACTGCATCAAATGCGTCGAGCATATACATATGTACTTGTGTACAGCCGTCGAGTATACTTATAGCTGTGCTAGTGCGTGTGTGCGAGCCTCTAAGAGGCCTGGATGCCACAAGGTCGTAAACAGGCGCAAGCAAACACAACGTTTTTCGGCAAACAGACTGATGCACAACGTCGCTTCCACCACACCTTCCAGCTGAGCATAATGGCTTCACCAATAGGTAGAATGGAAATCGACAGGTCTCCAAACCATCACTCGTACGTTTCGAGTTCGTATATGCGCTTCTGACTTTACTCATCAGTCTACATCTTCCAGCTCTCGTAATTTGTCTACTGACACCCTTCGTACCAGGCGTTCACACCGCTCTGTATCGAAGGACCGAGGCAAAGGAGAGCGAAGACGAGATCGAGGTGACCCGGACGAAAAGCGTAAGCGAAGCCGTAGTCGAGACAGAAGTGAGCGGGGCTACCGTGACCGTTCAAGAGACAGGCACCGCGAACGTGATCGAGAGAGGGACAGGGACAGGGGGGGACGGAGGGAAAAGGAAAGCGAGAGGCATCGCAGACACGACGGTACTGACAGTCGACATGGTCATCGCGACCGCGATAGAGACAGAGACAGGGACAGGGACGACAAGGACCGCGACCGCAGGCGAAAGAGGGATGACTTCGATGGATCTGAACGAGACCACGACGACCGGGTCAAAAGAAAACGAAGTGAGATTATTGACGACATACCTCCACCGCCCCCACCACCCTCGTCAACTTTACCACCCCCACCGCCCCCTCGAGATAGTCCCCTCTCAGTTCGTTCCACTGACCGCAAAAAAGGTGACAGGCATGTTTCGCGAGACCCGTTCGAAGATTCTCGTGTCCCGAACAGGCGCTCTGCGAGCAGGAATCTTGTAGACGAAGAAGATCTAGAACCGCTGCTTAGCCGGAAGAGCCCACCGCTGCCGGGAGTGAGGTATGCTTACACGGTCCCATACTTGTCGAATAAACATCTGACAAAGTGCAGGCGCAATTCCCCATCTTATCCTTCATATGATAACCCAATGGACGAAACATACAATCCGGACGAACCTAAAGAAGACGACTCGGAAGCACGCTCGGTTTTTGTTTCCCAACTTGCTGCTCGCTTGACGGCTCGAGACTTAGGTTATTTTTTCGAAGACAAGCTTGGAGAAGGAACTGTAATGGATTCCAGAATTGTGACAGATCGACTATCCCGTCGTTCAAAGGGGTGAGTTCATCTTCGTCATATTTTTGGCTTGACATTGATCAGCGATATACAGCATTGGCTACGTTGAGTTCAGATCCATTGATCTTGTAGAGAAAGCTCTTTCTCTGTCAGGAACAGTGGTTATGGGCCTTCCTATCATGGTGCAACTTACCGAATCTGAGCGCAACAAGCTCCACCCCGGTGATGGGTACGTGGATCCTCATTGTACTACATGTCACCTCTTATCGATTTGCGTTGTGTAATACAGGAGTCTCAATCTTCCTCCCGGTGTCATGTCATCCCACGGCTCTATGCAGTAAGCTCCTCCCAAGAACTATTGATTGTTCACAACTCATTCACCCCTAGATTATATGTTGGATCTTTACATTTCAACCTCACAGAATCGGATATCAAACAGGTCTTTGAACCCTTCGGAGAACTTGAATTTGTCGATCTCCACAGAGATCCCATGACTGGCCGGAGCAAAGGTTATGCATTCGTGCAGTAAGTCTATACTTACTATATGCACAAATCAGGTATTAATCTAATCCAGATACAAACGATCCGAGGATGCAAGAATGGCATTGGAACAAATGGAAGGATTTGAATTGGCAGGTCGTACTGTGAGCATTACTCCACAACGATATGGTCCCCTCGTTGACTTTCATATAGTTGCGAGTCAACACTGTTCACGAGAAAGGAACAGCCAAATATACCCAGCAGGACTCTTTGGATGAAGCTGGCGGTGAGTTGATTCGATATATTTCGTCGGTTTGGCAGGACTCATAGCATTTCTGCTAGGTGGTAACTTGAATGCTGCATCGCGACAGGCACTCATGCAGAAACTTGCTAGGACTGAAACAGCACCTTCTCTTCCAGAACCCGCGTCAGTAAACTATATCGTGCGTGCTGGCTTGATGGCTTATTTTTATTCCTAGACCCCGAGTCAATATCCCGCAATCAATGACTTCGCGATCCGTTCTCTTGAAGAACATGTTCGACCCTGAAGAGTATGTTGCGTTAGATTATCATGCCGTGTCAATCTAACGAATATATATAACCAGAGAGACGGAGAAGGATTGGGATAAAGAACTCGCCGAGGACGTCAAAAGCGAATGCGAAAACAAATATGGGCCTGTATACGCGATCAAAGTCGAGAAAGATACGCAGGTGAGTAATGTACCTTTCTCCTTGAGCATATCTTATGTTATGATAGGGCGAGATATACGTCAAGTTTGACACTGTTGAAAGTGCAAAGCAGGCAATTCAAGGTCTCAATGGACGATGGTTTGGCGGGAGAGAAGTTTCCGCGGCCTTCATTTCGGATGCCATCATGCAAGCCCATCAGTAGGATTTCACGCCGGTTGATCAAGATACACAGTCATGCTTGCGGAGATTGCCTCACTGAATTTCCTTTTTTTTAATCGTTAAACACAGATCTCATAAAAGAAAAACATTCGTTTGATCGCCTCTCTTTTTCTAATGTTGCTACATCTCAAATCTGTACTGTCCAGATTCACTTCCCTCGACCAGAGGCTGCCGCCGTTGCTTACATTAGCAGGGGTGGATGTGACAGGCAGGTTCTATGCAGATACTTCTGACAATTTATTGTGTTTTACCTCAGATGTTTTTCCTTCGTTAGATTATCAGCCGCCAATAATGAGATGTCTTGGTACACCACCCCCACTAGCTCTTCAAGCAGCGCAGCCGGTATGGGGCATATGGTTTGAGGCTTGACTCGAACACGCACGGCAACACGGCTGATAGTCTAGTCGCAGGTTCTGATTTTTTCATTATCACTTACTTAACAGGCATCCAAAAAGTCGCGGACAATGGGTAGCGAACTTAACTAGTACATATAACGGAAAGCAGGCGAACGCGGACCATCAGCCAACACTTCGGTATCGATATCTGCGGCCGTAATGTCTATGCCTTGAATTTTATTTCTTCTTCGATTCTCAATTCTCATGAAGATTCCGGTGCTAGAACACAAAAGTCCGTTACGAGAACAGATGGCATTTGACTAAAAGGCGTACCACGCAACCAGTATCAGGCAGAAACCACCAAATGCGGCTAAAATGCGGGGAGACTGTTAATCACTGATATTTAAGTCCAGAATAAATGCAAGCGGACCCGATGTTGCAAGGGCTGCAAATAGCGCGTCAGAATGTTTGAACCCCCGGAAGGTTGCCGGAAGGACTTTTCGTACCAGGTATGTATTTGGGCTCATCTTTCGCCTTGAACACATTCGTCGATATCAAACCAGAAGAATTCGCAATGGCCACTATAATTTGAATAGGTTAGTGTAAAGCTCGTCGACGTCAAATTCGCTGAGAAAAACCGACCCATCACCGCTGCAACTACGGCGCGCCTAGATTCGTTTGGTGTGTTATTGGAATACCATGCGCTGACCAGCACTGAAGGTGCGAATGCCTGTTCAACAGCAAATATGATAGCCGTGGTTCCACAAATGGAACGTCAATGGGATGGTCTGGAAGAAGTAAATAACATTTGCTTACTCCACTTGTTAATAGGAAACATGCGAAATATGCTACATGGCGGTGCGCAAGGACATTGATCGATCCAAGGATAATGAAACCTATCAAGGCTGTCGCCAGAGGGATGCATCTGTTGAGGTCAGTTCGGCATCGTCGCGGAAAAGCTGGCTGAATCCCTACATGTGGATCGAGCGCTCCCTAAAATAATCAGAAGAAAATGTGAGCAGTAACAATGCCACAGTTCCTACGATATTCGGAGCAACTGTCAACAAGTTCGTGCGGACGGTGGAATATCCAAGGCTGGCTACGATTTGCGGAAGGAAATTGTTGACACTAGCGAGCGGTACTCCGAAGGATAAGCTGATTAGCGCCCATAACCTGCATAGACAGCAACGCAACGTAACTACTCTGCTAATGAAAGCAAGGGGACCAGAACTTGCTTACCAGTACATGGGATCTGCGAATGGGCGGAATGCGTCGCGAATGTTGAGCTTTTCATTGATGTTCACCGAGGAGTCCGCTAAAATCCTGGCTCGTGCCACAGCCTTTTGACGCTCGCTGAGATACTTCCAGCTCGAAGGGGACTTCGGTAACCATAATAATGCGAATATTGCAAACGATATAGTACTGGCTCCTGGACCGTGCGGACAGCCATTTCATGAGCTTGAGGGTACTAAGTGATGCCTTTCTGACGCTTACCCTCAATCCAAAACAGGTACTGCCAGCCATGGTGCCGAGGGTTATGTATTTGGAAAACCCCATACGCGATGAGTCCTATGATTATACTCAATTACTATCTTCCGCCGTGACTCATATTAGGCTGCTGACCTGAAAAGGCGCCCGAAATCGACGACGCAGCTAAAATTCGTAGGTTAGGCTTCCCTTCAACCATTCAAAAATCATGAAGGCTTACCATAAAACAGGCCAACACGCGATGCAAGTTCATTTCTTTTGTAGAAGGTCGACAGGTAGAACACGACTCCAGGAAGCATTGCAGATTCGAAAATTCCGAGGAAAAATCGAATAGCAAAGATTTCTGAGAAGAGATTTTATGATGAGAAAGAGGCTTGGACGTCCAGATGACGCTCACCCGAGAAATTCCTGGCTATCCCGGCAAATAATGACCTGTATGCATTCATTTAGCATTATTCAACGATGGCATTATTGCGCTGGACCTACATGGAGCCCTCAAAATTTCCAAAACGCAATTTTAGCATTTGAGAAGGGTTTGCAGCATCGCACTAATATCACTTACAAAGCCTATCATCATACTCGGTAAAACTCTGGCTGCAGAATATCTTTTTACCAGCAGAGAAATTGGCGTTCCGAATCTGATGTAAGTACATTGAATAGGATAAGGTTATCGTGAGGCTATCTTTTTGCTGATCTGTATCATTAATACTCACAGACAGAAGGGAACCTATGAGAATAATAAATTGAAGCCATATGCGCATTTGACACATTCAAGCAAACGGCTTACGTAGAAGATCATGACTAGAAGATAATACTGCCCCAGCTCAACAGTAAGTTCAAGATGAATTCTGAATAAATTGCACCTGATTCCCTGAAAGGTTTATATCCTGAAAGGCATGACGAAACCGCTACTTATCAAAGAGAAAAGATCGAACGTACTTTATCCCAGCCGTCCGTTTTGGCATTTCCAACATTCCCTTTATCAAGAGCATTGCAAAGATACCTGAAGAATTCGGGTATAAGATATATATTTGGACATTGAACGAATATAAGAAATTACACTGACATAAATGCGAGGGGAGGTAAAAGATTTATGTCGAATATACGACGAAGACGCGCTTCCTCCTCTGGAGATACCTGCGACATCTCAACGGCTACTTCGCTGCTGCCGTGAATAGATTCGTCTATCTTCTCGCTGAAGGTGGGTTTAGCACCGTCGAATGTAGGAATGGAACTCATGATGGCGGCCAGTGGTACACATGCTCGTCCAGGTATTCTTTAAAGGCAAAGCACGAACTATATATAGATCAACTATAGAAGTATCGAAAGTTTCCACTGTGAAACCCCTTTGGTCGATGTCAAGTACGCTTCTGAGCTTAATCCGGACCGCATGGCGACTTAAGAAGGCAGAGGAAGTCATCTGGCTAAGGTAAGGATCAGATATAATTAAAAGCCCTTCCTCAGGCTGATTATCACACTTGCATTATCGCGATTGTATCGAAAGGCCTCACTCACACGTCGTCTTGCTGCAACATCATGTCTATCGAAAAACTCAACACTCCCAAGAATTCAGATGTCAGCCATATCCTCTGTCAGTAATATTCTGTGCACTTGCGGTTGACTTGCAGTATCGTACTTACTTGTAATCTCCGGGCAGCCCATGCCGTCAAAATTCCCGGCTTGATATTCGTGAGCGGCCAAGTCCCAAAGAACTTAGATGCGCAAGTTGTCCCCGGGGGGATAAAGGAGCATACTGTATGGTCCCATGAACGGTTTGATACCAGTTTCGTAAGGCCCTAAATTTCTCCGCATCAGGCGCAATGCATCCTCAATGTCAGCAACGTACTGGAGGCGGCGGGGTCCTCACTGGACAAGGTGGTGAAATTCAATATCTACCTCAAAGATATCGGTGATTTTGACGCGGTGAATGAAGCATATGAGAAGGTAAGTTTTCCACTGTTTCCGGGAGCGCATATTCTCGGTTTCACACCTGGCATATAGTTGGTCCCTTCTCCCAAGCCAGCGCGTACATGTATTCAAGCTGCGGCACTCCCGGGAGGAGTTGATATCGAAATTGAAGCAATTGCGGTTGCTTGAAGGCCTACATCAGTCCAATAAATACCTACCTCCTTTTTAAGGCTTTTGTAAATTTGAGATGTCAAAAAGCGAGCAGGTCGGGCCACAAGTGCCAAATAATCCTGCATCTGCATAGTATGGCATGGAAGAAACGGGTAGTTTTTTGGAAGAGCCCGGCGTTTTGTCTCCTTACCTTCACATCGTTTTCCCTTTTTTTATGCTGGGGAATGGAGCGATGCAATTCAGTTATCGCGAATGGAGTCATAATGCGGCACGGTACGCCTGCTGTGTACAAAGCCAGGTATTGTCGAGCAAGTATGTGTGCAAGTATCGACAAACGAGGAACTAGTATTACTGCTAGATCGAATGCTCCGTGACTTCTAAAAAGACAACGCAAAGGCGAACGAGTGCGAGGGAAACTTTCTTGACATTTTCTCAATGAGATAATGACCTGTCCAGAGAAAACGAATTGCTCCCCAGCTGCGGGGAGTCAAACATGGACTCAGAATTGTTCCGCGCCTTGTCCCCGCCTTTCCCATTGGGAGTGAGCGATTCGACGGCCGTCGTCTCGAATAGTTCCCTGTCAACAGTGGCAAGGAGGCTCTCAAACTGCTCGAGATCGAAGTGGCCCTGGTCCATGGACTGAAGCAGGGGAGCGAACGTTTCTGAAATCTGTGGGACCTAGGTATCCAAACAACGTCAGAATATGTCCAGTATGATATCACAATTAACTTGCGTTGGCCATCAGACTTTCGAACATCGTCCCGCATTCTCGGATGTCCTGCGTGAAGGACGACGATTTCCCGAACAACGTGGGGGACACAGGCGTGGATGCTGGGTACGAGGTTTGGCGGGGTGGGCGGCTGGCTTTGCTGAAGTTGACGAAGTAGTAGTGGACGGGGTATTTGAAGCGATCGAATTGCGCCTCACGCGGTTTCTGCCCTTCGCTGTCGGTAGGTTTGAGTGGAGCACTGCTGAGATCAATCATGTACGACGACGGGTCGGCAAGCGACAGTCCCGATATACCGTGCTCGTGCAGGAAGGTCAGGCGCTATTACTTCTGAATCAGAGGACGGTATAGTCGGTGTATGAACAAAGATACGCACTTCGAGGACTTGCCGGAAAAAGTCGACGTAGTGCTCTACGGTGACGAGGGGAGGGTTGTTGTATTCCGAGAGCTGCTTCATGCAGATGTACACCCATTCACCGCGCTCAACTACGCCCATAATATGTGGAACTGCGTTCCACGGGTCTTCTCGTAACGACGGGTTGTGGGCCGAGAAGAGTATCTGCGCTTCTGAAGCAGAATTTTTCAGGCGCTTGATCATGAGGGGCGGTATCGATTCATGCTTTAGCTTCTCGTCATCGGCTGGATTAAACATGAACTGAGAATTGCTTTTAAGTCTCAAAATTGTTTGACTATATATCATTGCACGTACGAGATTGCGAGATCCTGCGAACATAAACGGACTGGGCTTTGAGATGATGAGTCTGTCGATGATTTCTTCGAGAACTAAAGCGCTATAAGACAGTGAGAAACCCAGGAATCCACCAAGTGACGCGTACAATATACCTGGGATCGTACGAGGTATATGTCGAACTCAGAGAAGACACTGATTGCGAGGGTGAAGGAGCCCCTGAATCAGAGGACATAGGCCGTACCAGAAGGTCGTCGCTCGGGTTCCAATGATCCCCATGGTCGGCACTCCTCTGCCTAGGAAGTCGCCGCAACGACAATTCAGAATCGCCTGTGTCTGTAGGAGATTCGTAGACAGCACCCCTGAAATAGCGGTCTTCTGGCACGTTGAGGTAGGGCATAGATCCGGATGGGTGTCTGGGACTCGGAGATGCATTTTCAGATGGGGAACGAGAGCCAGACGAGAGTTCAAAGCTGAAATCGCCCCGGTGAAAGTTACTGCTCAGTGTGGTGATCATGGAAGGTGACGTTAGCAGTGACAGTGGACTCAAGCGGCCAAGAGCTGTTGCTTCTTTATGTAGGGCTATGGAGTACGGATCGAGGGAGAAACATTTAGTATTTAGTGCCTGGTTGGAGCCCGAGGGGTATTGTGGTTATTGTGGTATGGGTTTCATTTCGATCCTCTTGGGCCCGTCATGGTATTTCTTGTTTTGTATTTCTTTGCTTGTGCTAGACAGTGCCCAGCAGATTTCTTCCCGGCAATTCGCGCAGAAGGTCGGAAAAAACAGTACCTGCCTTCTGACCGCCAGTATGAATGAGAGGACATTATAGCTTACCGGCTGTTGGTGTAGCGTCAGAGAACGTTAGCTCAGTCTTGTGTCGCGTTTGTTTTTGGTGGTGCCAAGCGCGCGCCAACTTCAACTTCCAAGAGTGACACAGCCTTGACACAGCCATTCCACGCGACCGGGAATCGGGCCGGGCCTGGGCCAAACCTACGTCATTCCACCGTATCAGTCTACCCGTGACGCGAGTCCACAGTGCACACATTTTTATCGACAGCTCAGTTGATCACACGGGCCTCTCACAATCTTCTCTTATGGCTAGCTGGTTCTTATTATATTCTCTATGTCTCTCTATATTTGAATCAGTTACTTCCAGTGGCACCGGCGACCCGAATTCCTAGTGACCTGCAAACAGGAACAATCATTGAACGCGAAGTACTTGAGTTTGACTTCAGTATCGCGATGTGAACAAATCCCCGACCTGATTTACTCTGTGGAAGATATGACGACTCAATCGAGCACTCCTATTCACCTACTCGCAAGGCCGAACAAAGCTCAACTGGTCGATGCTTTCGTGGGCAAACCGTTGGATGGGTTAAGAACACCTGCTATCATCGTGGATCGCAAGCTCTTTGCCTCGAATTGTGCGAGCATGCACCGAAAAGCACGAGAGTGGGGAGCTACATTCCGCGCGCATCTGAAGACCCACAAAGTACTCGAACTTGAGATTGTACATCTGATGCCATCTCACACTACGATTGTAGACTGTAGAAGGCACCCGACTTCAGCTATCATCTCAAGAAGATAAGACGCACGCAGTCATTGTGTCCACCATGATGGAGGCATGGGAGGTGGTTCAGGGCGGCTTGGTGTCTGATTCTACTGTTAAAGACGTCAGTAATCGCTGAAAGGTACCTGTTTTCTAAATTCTGATCATTCTTTCTGATAGATCCTATATGGCCTCCCTGTTGCTACTAACAAAGTCGCTGATCTTTCTTCTCTGCGGAACATACTAGAGAGCAATGGTGGCAATATCCGTTTATTGGTTGATCATCCGGATCAAGTCAGGTTTCTAGAGGAATACGAACGCGGGCAAGAGAAACCCAACCGTTGGTCAGTATTTGTCAAGATCAACGGCGGCCAAAAGTGAGCATGTTCCCCATTCTCTTTTGCCCGTTGATACTTATCCTAGAAATAAGTCGTGCTGGAGTCGTACCGCAGTCCCCAGAATTCTTCGCCCTGCTCGAAGTTCTGCTGCAGTCCCCGGCAACGATCTTGCACGGCTTTTACGGTCACGCAGGCAACGCGTATGGTTCTACATCGCTCTCCGAGGCTTCCGAGTTCCTTTCGAGAGAAGTTGAATCAGTTAACATTGCCGCGAAATCAGCCCTCGAAGTGATATCCAGTTCATACCCCGAGGCAGTTATATCCAAGCCATTTGTCCTGTCCGTTGGATCCACGCCGACGGCGCATGCTGCGAACGCGGAAACGAGAAAGCAGCTTTCCGAGCTTCTATACGGTGTCCTCGAACTGCATGCAGGTGCGTGAGCCGGCCGCAGATTGAGTCCGAAATGTTGATGTTCAGTAGGCAATTATCCTATGCTGGATTTACAACAGCAGCACACCGGTCTGATCGACCATGCCCGGATATCCCAGCGCGTTCGCGCCACAGTGATATCGTATTATCCAGGCAGAGGTGTAAGTGGCACAGATGAAGCGATGGTGGACGCAGGAGCCATCGCGTTCAGCAAAGATACAGGACCATCAAAAACGTTCGGGGAGGTAGTCGGACGACCATGGACGCTGTCGAGAATATCACAAGAACACGGGATCCTGACTTGTAACGAGGCCAAGGCGACCGAGCCGCTGAAATTGGGTACCGTTGTCGACATTGTCGGGCAACACGCGTGTTTGATAGCAGCGGTCAGTGGCCTTATTTCCCGACTTCTATTCGCAGCTGAAAATTAATATCGTTGAATGATAGGCTTATCCATGGTATTACATTGTTGATTCGGAGGTCGAAGACGGGAAGAAAGTTGTTGATGTATGGGTGCCGTGGAAGGGGTGGTAGTTTAGTCGATAACTCTGGACACCGCCCATTAATGAAGGGAGCTGTAAAGGATAAATTCAATTAGCACATCCTTCAGGGAATAGTGGTACCAGGTGGTGTACAAGAGAGTTTAGTTCTGGCCAAAAGTTTCTTGTTGATTCCGAAGTCGAGTCACATGACGGTACCTGATCAGATTCAAAAACGGTTCAGTGCGACAGTGACCATGAGGCAGGTTCAGGTCTTGGATCCTGAATCGCGCTCTCGTCCACTAATTCTCTCTCGGGTGACATCCGCTCGAAATGCCCTCAAACTACTATGACGCAGACGCAACAGAACTGGTAGAAACATATGGTAAGCATTGGCTTATCACATTTGCCAGAACTGGGCCAAAAACAGTGATAAGTATGGACTGACTCGTTCTTTAGACTTCTTGATGAAATACATTGTTATTGGTGACTTTCTGCAGCTACTCTACTGAGAATGTGGCTTCCTTACACCTGTTGCAACGCGCAGGGGAGGCCGGGACTGGAAAATCATGTCTACTGCACCATTTTACCCACAACTCGTGTTCGTTGACTCTGCCAACCCCTAGACCTGATGCCACCTTTTCTGACTCTCAACGTAGTCAAAGACCACTCACAACATACCATCGGAGTCGAATTCTCAAGTCGGACAGTCGGGCTTGGGGAGAAGAGGATTAAATTGCAGGTGCGGAGATGGCCCGAGGTTGAACGTCCATATCGCCAATTGATTGCGATGTCGTCATTTAGCTATGGGACACGGCCGGCCAAGAACGGTTCCGGTGTGTACACCCTCCTCTAAGCTCTGGATAGGGACTCATGTCGCCACTGCATCCCGACGTCAGGTCTGTTACACGAAGTTATTACCGCGGCGCAGCAGGGGCTATTCTTGTTTATGATATCACGAAGTGTGTTGAAGTGCACTGCGGCCTTTATAGTCCATTTACCAATTTGTCTCAGCCGGGATTCCTTTACAAACCTTTCACGGTGGCTGGCGGATGCCCGCACTCTTGCTAGCCCGAATTTGGTGGTGGTGTTAGTGGGCAACAAGTCCGACCGCGAAGACGACAGGGAGGTTGAGTGGGCAGAAGCTAGTAGATGGGCGGCAGAGAACGGTGCGTACCGTGTCAGTTGACTTTATGCGGAACGTTGCAGACTGACGTTATGCAATTGTAAGATGTCCACTTTCTGGAAGCGTCCTCTCTTACCGGCGAGAATGTGGAGGCGCCGTTTCTGATGGCGGCCCGCGCTATCTTGCTGGCCATAGAGTCGGGCACACTTAATCCTGAGAAGGCCGGTAGCGGCGTCAGCTATGGCGACCGTGCTCTGCGCAGGGTGAACAGCTCAAGTCGTCTTAGTTTTGGCAGTCTGAGCGGCAGCGCGCGGCGCAAAGGAGGAGCCGTTAAGCTGAAAGTCAAGAATTGGATCCCCGGCTCCAAGTGCTGTTGATCGCCCTCGTTGCCTATCAGTTTTTCGGACTTCCGGGTTTGTTAACTCCCAATGTTTAATTCCCAACGTAATCATTTTCTATTTCTCTGTTCACACACAATAGACTCACATTTAATATTGTAGCGCCATCAGTGTTCCGGTAACCTCAATCGCACCTGCTACCGGTTTCTTTATGCCTACATTTCAACGACTCATACCCACTCGCCAGTACTATATCTCGCATGCGGCATACAATCCGCTCCACATCGTGAGTGCTATCGTATCGCCTGCTGCAATATTCTCAAAGTTATCTGTTTCTTCATCAATTCCGCAGTTACCCGGAAACTTTCGCTCCACTTGCTTTCTTTCTCATTTCTTAGACCATCTCAACACCATCTGCATACATTTTAATTTTTTGCTTCATTTACTATTGGATAATATGTACAAGTGACCTTTGAGATTATTGCTATACTTAGCTGCTGTCGTCCATGCGCAACAATTGCACTTTCGTACTTCATAGAGGGTTCTATCGCGGCTTTCATGCCTCTGAGCATGACTTCGGGGATTCTTCAACGCCAGACGGGGCTTCCAGCACATGCATAGCCGGCAGCGGAAACTTTCCCATGTGCATCAGTTAACCGGAAATGGATCCCTTTGGTCAGGCTCACTCCCTCACTACCGTGTGCAACTGTTCTCATCTTCGCTCATGCGGCCCTTCTGCGGTTCTCAGGCCCGTGGAGCTACTGTTTGGGCATTCTACCCGAAGAACTCTGCTATCCACCGGTATGCCATCTATCAAGTGACTGTCATATGGCGGACATACTACTCATTCTCGACAGGAAATAAATCGCTCACATGTCGGCTTGACACGTAGCATTGCATGAGCTATTTCTAGGATTGCAAGATAGCATTAGAATGGGATTTTATCCGAGCCTTATTGCTCCCCCAGGATCGATAGGACCTCTCCTCTCCTTCGAGGACATATGAGGCCCCACTGAGGAATTCTGGTGAGTTCTTCTCCAATTTGCCCACCTCATGCCACTGCGCTAGGTGGTAGATAAGGCTGGTCATGCAACGCCACTCTGCATTGCCCGCCTTTTTATGCGCCTCGTCGTGCTTGAATTGCGTCTTAGTCGTTGCCGCTATTGCGACTAACGACACATTTACATCCCCTGTGATGGTAGATCCCTCGCCCCAGGCTCCTTCCGACCCAGCGCAGACAACGACAGTGCCTGGACTTCATTCGACTGTCGTAAGTTAACCTTGATCGTATACCCTGGGCTTATGATGAAACAGAATAGTCTAGTGGCGCGCACAGCGATTCGACTAGTTCGGTTGCGACTTCGACAGCTGTGGCCGTTTCATCCCCCCGCATGCCATCGCCTGGTATCGCGACACCTAGTGTAAATTCTACATCTGCAGCGTCTGCACCACCAGCAACGGTTCCATCCCCACTACCTGTACAGATCTCAACCAACTCTAAGTTTGTTGCTATCTTTGTCATCTCTGCACAATAATTCTGATCTACGGGCCATACAGTATGGCAGCCTCGTCAACCTCGTCGAAGTCAACCTCTGGAGTGGAGCAGTCGCCACCCTCTACTGCATCGCATCCTCCAACGCCACCCACGAGTTCCTCGTCTAGTCACAGTCCCTCGGACACAGGTACCCCGCCTCACACTACTTCTACGCCGCCGCCACCGCCACCCAAGTCGACTAGCACCTCCTCCCATGCAACATCGACTACTAGCCACGCTACCGCATCGACGACTACTTCCGGTATGTGTCTTTCCGAGGTTGATCCTATTTAATCTAATCTATCGTCCATTGTAATAGTTGTCGTAGTTCAAGGACCAATTTCGCTCAACGTTACCAGCACACTCACAACCACTGCAGACAGTACCTTTTCGACGCCTGTGGGTATCACGACCACGGCGGCCAATGGAACGGAAATTACTACGACGCCTCCATTGATAACGGTGATGAGTACTTCAACGGAACCCAACGGGGCCGCTACCTCGACTATCACGCATGTCGTTGCAAACCCCAACCTTGGTGCATCTCAAGATCTGTCTTCTAGTAACGGGTACGCCTTTGTCGATATTAATTGGGTTATGAGTACCTCATAATATATTCATCTTATAGGTTTTTCCACAATCAAGGGGCCGTGGCAGGAGTATTTGTGGTCGTTGGGATCGCCGCGGCCGCCATTATTGCTGGTCTAATCGTTTGCATTCGTCGCAAGCGCCGCTCTAACCGCCGTCGACGCTGGTTGGCTGGAATGCAACAGCCTCACCTTGAGCCCCAGCCTGTCGCATTCTTAGGCTTGGGGAATCCGTTCCAAGATCCAGTTTATGAAAACGAGCCCAAAAGTGAGCCGCTCGGACAGAGTCACAGCGCTCCCCAGGATGATACACTTCGGCCTCAGTGGAGCCGTGGTAGTCCAGACCATCTTCTCTCAGACAATGAGACCACGCGGCGATACAGTGCTTTCCCTGAGGGGCCATACACTCTTTATCCTGACCCCTACCCGCTATCTTTGCCCAATAGCGGTACCACGAATCCTACGGAATTTAGTGAACGTCGTAATATTGGCCAGACTTATCCCACCGATGCGCCCGACCGCTCGCGCTTCAGACACTCATACACTCCGTCCACGCCATCTGTATACCCGGCCACACTTGCTGCGGAGGAAGACGTTCATTTCCCCGCTGATGTGGAGCCGTCCAAACCTATGCAACGGCAGTCTGCGATAGCCGCTCCCCCGCGGCCCCCTCGTTCCCACCTGCGAGAAAGTGGCAAGTACGCCAGCTACGTCCCACCCACTCCGCCCACAACTGCTTCAGGCTCATCTCATTCCCATGAGACCGACTCTAATCCTCCCAGTCCCATATCCGAACATCGCCCACAGGACGTTTTTACGCGGAGGACACTCCTAGATGTGCGTACTTCTACTTATCTCCTTCCATCAAATCCTTTTTTGACTTTAGGCGCTGATGGATGATTTGCAGGTCCGCCGCTCGCAGTCTTTCAGATGAATGACAGGCGCGCCCATGTATATTTTTAACCACAGTGGACATTGTCTTTGTATCGAAGGTTGCCACTGTTTCATGTATCTCATTATGTATCTGTACATCTATTAAAAATGATCGTCCAAGGGCAACTTCGACGCTCATAATATGATTTCATTTGCAAAAAAATACACGGTTATTTCAATTGGCTGTTTCAAGCTTAAATTCCAGGCATTTATAAACTCACTGCTGCGCAGCAGCTACTACCCTCGCGGTGTCTGTCACGAAACCATAACTCTATTGAAAATCAGTCTGGAGCTTATAATCGTGGAATTGTCTTGGCTTACATTACCGGCATTGTGAATTGTGTTAGAATAGCCACCTTCGGGAGACGTAGTAGCCGTGGCGTCCTCCAAAACGATGCAGTCGTAACCGCGAAAGTACGCATCAACCAGAGTTCCCAGCACGCACTAGAACTCGGGTGAATACTCCTAGTTATCTGCCTGGGCATAGCCTACCTGGTCAGTGTTGACTCCGGATAAAAGAAGCGTAGTAATGCCGTGTTCTTTGAGAAAGAGATCAAGTGCAGTTTGGTACCCCCATATGCCACTCATTCTGAATGTAAGGAAGCATATCAGCTGTCTTCCAGTACTCAGGTTATCTCGTCGAGCCTACCTATTTTTGTGAATCCAAAAATCTGTGCCCGCCTTGGCTCCTTGGACGAATTCTTCTTGGAGAGGGCCGTACAACTCGGAGTTGTAGGCATCGCGCATGAGCAGGCGCCCAAAATTTCCGGGGAGCTCTGAGCCAAAACCACCGCCATTGTGCTTCCTGAAAGACCGAATAAGAGATGGAGGAATCGTCTTCAGTTCGTGATCAGTCAGTCCCCAATTCCTGTGAAGAGATTAGATATGCTATTTATAGACGTAGCGTATACCCGAAGATAGACCTAGCGGCCACACTCACACCCAAAGGATCTTAGAGCCCATGGATCGCAACGCTGGAATAACCTTTAAAAGTGGGTCGACGCATGCCAAGCCAAGGGGATGAGCGCGTAGATCTGGATGTAAGAAAAAGCTAGATTACATTGGAACATTTGATGCGATGAATTAGCCTTGCCGCTGCGTAATACACCAATAGTAAAAGACGCACTTCTGCATGTCAATGATAACAATGGCCGTTTTCTCTTTGTCAACCCGTATCACACGCTCCCCGTTTACTTCAATCTCAGCCTGCGTAGATTTAAGGGGAGGGGGGCTCGCTTTGGCCGCCGCGGCTACGTCTGAAGGTAGGTGGTCGGCGCGTGAGAGATCAACGAGGCCCGACGGATATTCCACCCAGAAATCTGTGTCATTGCCGTACTCGACTGGAGATGGGACCTTTGGGCGCATAATCAGATCAGAAATAGGAGTGTCGTGAATTGGAGCTGCGGCGGTGTTGCTAGGATCGGCGGGTATGGAACGTGCAGTGCCCATGGGGTGTTCACAGAGAAAGAAGATAATGATGACGGATAGACAGGGAGTCCGAGATACGCACACTCGGACCGTGAGGAATTTTACTTAACCAATTGAAAATCGATTGTGACCTTGTGCGCTGCATGTACACACGATGAGTCTTCTCATGATGCGCAGCCTCTGCTAAAGTTGAGAAGGCGTGGAACAGATTCTCCCAAAACGCGCTCTAGATACCCTAAAATCACAGAAATCATCAGTGTACTGACAAGCAACGTGCGTAAATTGTCGGTATAAATATCATTAAGGAGACCGGGAGAGGTTACTATACATGAAATAGAGCTTGAATCCGAGATACCGAAAAGATGTCGCGAACAAGAGGCTCTTGGCATGTAGATTCTTTAAATAAAAATCGACGGCGCTTCAAAGCTGCCGGTGCGACTCCGTTATTATTAAAATTTGGTACGAGATACCGACTGACGAGGTGAGGGTACGGATAAAGGGCTTGATTGGCCAGAAAACCACATTGAAAAGATGCAAGGTCACCGATTAGTGATTAGCCAATCGTATGCATATTTCTATACTTTTTCGCCTGAAGATATAAAAATGATAGATAGGCGATCCTGCTGCAGTGGCTCATTTAAATTCTTCTTTTCCCTCCCAATGAATGGGCCTGGAGAACTACCTGCATATACCGTGCACGTATATTAAAGAAATTTCAGCACGGCACAGTAGGCGGTGTTATATAACGAGCTTTCAAAATATTTAAGCGTATTCCTAGTGGTACAGGTACAAAAAACCACATGCAGATAGCACCAAAGTGGGGTCAGGACTCGATAACGAGATTTCTGAACAAGTGACCGAATTAACACTTACTCAAGCTTCTCTCATGCGGCGGAGGTGCGGAAGTCGACATGGATTTCCAGGATCTTTGCTTGGCACGCCAACTGTGATATCCAGAGTACAGGTGTTGACGTATTATAGACATTGTTCATGTAAAGGGATTTGCTATCTTTCTATCTTTCATCCAGAAATAATTACGTGACTAGGACATTCCGACATACGCCAACGAGGCGTTTCAGATCATAGCATAGGCGCCCAACCGGCGCTTAAAATAGGGGTACATATCTTATTGAACCGGGATCGTCGGAAAGCCCAAATTACCGTATGAAGAGTCATTGAGAAGCGGATCTCCTTTTTTCGCCAAGTCATCAAATACCTCCTTCAAAAGCTCACGAAGATGTAGTGTGTTTTCAAAGGTCACAATGGGAAAGCCAAGCCAATTCGTCTAGGCACTGAGTTCATGAGCCCGACCGACCACAAACAGGAGTATCCTGATATATCAACCGTACCCAGTGTTTGTTAGTATGAACCCGATAAGCTCTTTTCGTTCTCTGTACGCAGCTTCCTCAATACTCCGATGTTTAATCGGTCCGTGTGAGTACCGTTCTGTGACCCTCTGGAATCTGCCGTGCCCGTCGGTGTCGGTTTAAATCTGGGTGCACTCTGAATCCCCGCACAGTGTCACAGTCGAAGTTGACGGAGTTGGCCCTCTCGAAGCGGCACAGGGCTTCGCCTGGAAACGGGAAAACTGCGAGGGGGTAATTGTGGGAATAGAAGGAATAGACTGCTGCGAATGTGAGTAAATGTTCACCGTTGGGTACACCAGGAAAGACTAGCAGTATCCGTCTAGATCGCCGCTGCTATGCACAATGTTGGAAGATTAAAACTCAATAGATGCGCAGCAATTTACCCACCCAAGAGAATTAATCTTTGACTGACAGCTTGTGGAAATGGCCAAGGAGATGTTGTCTCGGGCACGTGGATCCCAAGGAATAATTGCTTCGGCCACTCTGAAAATTCACACGGGCAACTGGAGAGGATTTGAGAGAGCACTTGGAGAGCACTGAGGATTGAAAGCAGAGTCCAATAGAAGTTCGATAGGGTCTCGGAGTGCTTACGAGATAGGGACAATCTACGGCGCTTCAAGCGTGCACCATTATTCACGTTCATAGAAAAATTACCATGCTTCAAGTTTGCTGTCCTTAATTCAGCCGCAACGTGATAATCGGCAGCTTTGGGAGTATATCGGACGCCTGCTATTTATTTTTGTGCATATTTATTTGCAGTGCTGGACCACTGTGCCACTTTGAATAAAATTTCGATCCCTTCTAGGTCTTCCCCTCCAGTCTACGGAACAAATGCCTTCGTTTCCGTGTTTACTCCTCAGAGATAATTGTCGATAGATGAGTAGATCGAAGAGAATGTTTCGTTTATCGCACTAACTAATGCTTTGGGCATCTTGTCATCTTCTTCATACTTCGGAGCACCCTGTGTACTTATTTCAGGTTAGAACGTGTGCTGCGCTCGTGGGTGCAAATGTTGAATTATGAATAGGAATCTTGATCACGGTAATATGCAGAAAAGAACATTCCCTGAAAGCGCTCGTGTACAGGCTGATATGTGAAAGGAAAGCGCACAAGAAGCAGAGCGGACGTTTCTTGATGATATCCCCGATCCTGATATCTAACCCGCGGGAGTGATAAGTCGTTATTAGTAGAAATAGCAGGATAGGTCCATGGGATTTAATCAGCCTTCGTTTACCGGGGAAGCGTGAAATCGTCCGGATGTCATTGGTTCAAGTTGACATGTTTCCTCACAACGTTTAGCGAGATTTCCAAATGTGATCATTGATCACAGTAATCGGGGTACAATTCTACTACAAATACAAGCACGTCAGTCGCAGCATCTACACTACAGACCTTCAATTGTTAGCAGGCCGTTCGCTCATCCCGTCAATTATGTCTTCCTCCGAAACCGCTATTACCAAGAAGAAAAAATCTGGCGAGTCCACGCCCGCACCAGATGGTGATCATCGCAAACGGTTATTCAACTTCCTTTTTAAATTATAATCACCAAGCTAATAAAAATTATCTAGGCGCCGCAATAGAACCACCCAATCGTGTCTTAATTGTCATACCTCCAAACGAATGGCACGTATTTATTTTATGTTTTTATCGTTCGACGTTGATAAACAGCATAACTTGAATAGTGCGACAGGAAACGCCCTGCCTGCGCTCGCTGCACACAATTAGGACTGGTGGGTTTTTATTATTATCAGATGCATTCCCTGCAGCTGACTCCCATAGAGACAGGACTATGCGTCTATGAGGTCGACGACCCGACTCAACAAACAGACTCCCAAGATGAGAGCACCAGATTGCTCAAACGTGTGGCAGAGCTGGAAGGTGTTATTCGTGAGGTAAGAATAATATTTTTACACCTCGACTATATTTTTAAGGCAATGTTGTCTGTAGCTTAGAAACAACCCCCATCCTCGCTGGGTTCGATCTATAAATACAGGAGGAGAGCCTGGAAAGTGGAATGCTCACAGTAGCAATGACGGTTCTTGTTCTTCCAATGCTCCTTCACCTCCGGCCTCATCGTCATCATCTGATAAAGGAGATTCTCGTTCACCATTTAATCCAAGTTCACCTCTAGGCGGATCGTCTCCGGGACTTTTGACCCCTCCTGACGAAACCTCACTCTCCCCAATCGGCATAGCCAATCACGCGTCAATTCCAGACTACGACTTCACATCTGAGATATTCTCGAGCTACCCAGGAGTTACAGGTGTCAGCGATAGCAGCTTCCCCCTGTTACACGAGCATAGATGCGGTAAACAGATTGGGCACTGTGGATGCATCCACGACTCCACAAATTACAAAAATATGCTGGAACTATCGGTGCGGCTGAGAAAGGCTTCGGATGTCCTCAACCGCACACCAACCCACCAACTCGGAGGAAATTTCTGCCCCCTTCACCAGCGTATCTCAGAGCTGGACTCGTTTACGATGTTAGTGCATTTGTTTATTATCTTGCCGCGATATCTCTAATGACGAGCAACTTATATTCGAATAGGAATGTATTGAGTGGTATATCAGAAAGCCCGCTTTCAGACGGTGTCCACCCTTCTATGCAGACCTACCATCATTTGCAGATGTTCTCGCAGCAAATGGCCTCTGGATCGAGGGGGTCCATTTCCAATAATAGGCCATGGGACATCATGTCGTCCAATTCTTCTGGTTCCCCCACTCTTGACGATCCATTGGCATTGATGACATGGGACCCCCAACGCAGACCCCAGTTCTATCCGTAGCGGCGTAGCGTTGACTTCGGTAGGGACATCTGGGACATTAGGGACTATATTTACATCATAGAATCCAGAACCATAGAATAAACTTAAGCAGTGTAGGATCGCGTGTTCCTTTCTAAAACAAGAGCAAGTTGGACCTTTGAGCGTTCCCTTCGAACATTCTAATGAAAAAAAATGCGCAACACAGAATACTGTAGAGCCGTCTCGGCCAACTTGTTCTCAAGGTATACCGTATATCGCATGCGAACTTCGGTGCCACTTGCGTTATCTGGTTATCTGATAAGCTGATGCCAGTGTCCCAGGACTTATCGTCGGATATTGGAAGGTATTCCATGATCCCGATCGTCGAGGTACACACACAGCCCGCAGACCTTTGCTGTAAAACCAACACAAATGGCTATTAGTCAGACAGAATGATAGCCCGAGGTACCGAGCCAACAAAGAGGACTGTTTGAAGAGTTCACAGCTAAAAACAAGTGCCATTTTCTGATCGAAAATCGGAGACAGGTCCAGATTTTGGAGCTCATAGTGACTTGACCAAATTAATTATGCGGGACATACGAGTAATAGTTCCACCAATTGGAGCAACCAATGGCATCGATGATCTACGACCAAATGCTATGTGTATAAGACCTGTAGACCCTCAAATTCAAGCCCAATCGTGGATAAATGCAAGAGTATGCGATCCCGTAGATCGGTTTTACGCCATAAATAAATAAACGTAGTGAGAACCGTTCGTAAAGCGTCATCCTCAAATTTTGGAGACCGAGTGGCATGAGGTGGGGTACTCGGCATGCCACTTATCTATAAATAGGCACCCCGAGTTTCTTTGCCCCCCATTCTCTCACTTTAGGAATTCGTACGTCAAAAAACTGGTCACATCCACCGTAAAAAATGACCAGTGGGATTGACAGCGTAGCTCTTTCGGTATGCTCTGTCTCCTCTCTGTCATCTGTAACTTGTCAAACTTTGCCAATATCCACATATGAGACCATTCTCTCGCACTACATGGCACAGGCTTTCTGAAAGCTTTAGCGCTCATAATACGAAATTGGGTGGCATTTTCAGCAATTAGATGAGCAAATGCATGAGATCTTCTCATCTGAGTGTCTTATGACTCTTCGCGGAGCTGTACGTGTCGATAGAAATAGCCCGCAAAAAATAGCTTTGATGATAAGATATACCTGTTTGACATGTCTTCCTAGAAAGTGAAAATAGCTTCAAATATTTCAGCATATGGATGCTCAAGGTGTCTATCTAGGTCCATCCACGGCAACAAACCTTGATAGAGCAGATATTGGGACAACACCCCCGAGCTGGGCGGGAAGGCACCTAGACGTTTTTCGTTGCCGTGTGTATACAGTCACGCGAGCTATGCGCGCCCCCCGGGCGACAGACTATTGGCTCGCTCCGCAGCTGTGAGCAGGGGGGGGGGCGATCGAAATGCCGTCCAAGTGACACATTAATCAAAGGGACGGGGGTATGACTCTACGCGCGCGGCGAACATAACCTTGGTAGAGATAATCTAGACCCGGAGGATTCGAAGTGAGCATACGCGGTGGCATAATGCGATTGCTCTGCCTCCGGCGCCTTCGATAGTGAAAGCAGTGAGAATATCATGCAATTTTCCCATTTCCACATGAGTTAGAGCACCCGGCCACTTTAATGCACTTGATGCTAGGCGTAGGATCCGAAAGCGATAGTTCCAAGTAAAGAAGTGACGCGGCCGCCCGCGGGCAAGGTGCCTCAATTTCGAGAATCCGCGAGTAGACAGATCACAGGAAGCGATATGTCAGGCGAAGTGATTGTTAGGGGTCCACGAATCAAGAATCAGCGCTCAGCAAGCAAATTTCAGGCCCAGGTATGATCATGATCGAGCATGCGGCCAGTGTGTTGTGGGAGATAGGGCCAGAATAGCAATGAGCCACAGGCAGAAGGGCGCGAGGAGAAGGGGACCAGTAGCGAAACTAATTTTAAATGACCAGTGGGAGGTGTCCCGCCAACAACGGATGCAAAATCATACACAAGTTTACTTGCGTCATATGGTCCGGAGTCCGAAACGCGTACGTGGAAAGAGAAGGCCGAGACTGCGCGTCTGACTTGAACAAGAACCAGCCAGAGAGCAGCCCTGGATAAAATTGGCATCCATAGTCAGAGCAGGCCGCACTCCATTTTCTGATCACCTGGCAGGATTTTCACAATTCTTCTAGTGTATCAAGCATCACGATGAACCTGTAGCCACCGCGGGCTGATCACCGCGGATGAATGGGCAGAGAATGTAGATACGCGTTTTGCACGCTCCGTGGGGGAGTGTTTTTATGAGCAACGCACCACAGAGCGTCAACCCTAGCTGAAGCTCATTTATAGAGCTGTGGAAGCCACATAAATCTATACTCGGACCGATTCTCCTCGAGAAAAAACCAAAAAAGAACGTGAGCGACAAGTCTGACTTCAGATATTTTTTGCGCATATACATAGTTATGCGCGGTAAAAGTTGGATTCACGTACCTCCCGCAGTCAATACTCCTCCCCTTACATTCCTTCTTTTCCTTCGACGATCATGAGCACCGCAGCGAAACGATCACAGTGCTTGGCGAAGTCCGCCACGTATGGACATATTTTGCCGTGCAATCCCGCCCTTCTGGTGCTTCGTTTGTATTCCCGTCGGTAAAGCCTAGGGTGTGAGCGAGGAAGCTCCCGGTTCCTGACTTCGGCGAGGCCCGACTGGGAACGCAATCTTCGTCGAATTTGTGTCAAGTACGTATAGAATGTGGCGCAAGATGTCGATGAGGGCTGAGGGGAGGTTGGCGGCAGCCCTGCCCTAATTCACCGAGCCGCGGCGCGCGGCAAACAAATAACCAACCTGGTTGACCCTGTCCATCCACATCGTCGAGTTCTTTGAATGGCCTGGCAATTGAAGTAGGTCTGCCGCCAAATGTCATAGCCTTTACTACAACAGATTGCTAACTGCCCAAATGACACTCTCGTTTCGCAGCTTGCACCAGATAGATCTGACGCTTCTCAAAGAGACCGCGACACGAACATTACCCCAATTTGAACAGCTGTTGAATCCGGTGCGATGTCGTGCTCCACCAGAACACCTTCGAGCTGGATTTATTGCAATCAAAACATAGCGAAATAATTGCGTCAAGCAGGATTTTTCGCTACTAGTTCCCTCTTCTTTTCCACCAATCCCAACCAGAATTTTGGACCATGCTATCTAATCGGGACGCTTACTTGGAACGAAATAAGCGATTGGTGCTCCGACATCCTCCAGAATTCTGTCTATTCATCGAAAACTAAAGTCTAGGAGGTTTCTTTGTGAGCAAGCTCGAATCACAATCTTCCGCCGATTATTACTGCTTGGCGATGACTATCAATTGGACAAGACCATCTGTCGCATTTATACAGATCACTGTGCGTCAATCTGGTCCAAGGCTCGCCATCCTTTGAGTTTCTCGTGTATGATTGGCACACTCCGTCGTTGAGAGAGCGGATAAGCCTTCTGGGTCTGGGTCCTATCGACGCACTGTACCGCCACATATGCGTCCTTTCGCAGATCTGGGATAACTACCTCATTCCCCGCCTGTCGACCATTCCGTCATGGTTCAAATGTAGACCTGGGGTCGCCTGTCAAGTCCATCGGCCACATGCTACAGCTCCGCCGCACCTCGCTGCCCGACGTCTTCGCCGACCCCGTGCGCTCATCCACATACCGCATTCGAGTCTACGCCCCCACGCGGGGAGCACGTTCGCAGCTATTGTGCTCCGGAATATCACCGCGGGGGGATAGCCGGTGCGCTATTGTTTTCTCGGGTACATTCCGGCTACCTGCAAAAAGTAGAGCGTTTTGAATGGAAACTGGGACATTATATGTGCGATGGGTCCTAAACGTTGGTTATTTTATACATTGAAAGTAGAGCCTTTAGAATCCACGGGCAAGATGGCGCTCTCAATTCTTGTATTTTCTCCATCATTCGAATAATTCGATTTTGTCGAACATTCCAGTAAATCTGGATTTTGGAAACACCGGCGATCATGACCGCCGGTGTGTGCGACGGGGGATGCCGAGCGTCCACGGGCGC